>CAUYPK010040568.1:0-19897 GCA_963574355.1 Loris lydekkerianus | reverse complement strand
AATTGAAGCAACACCAAAAATACATTACTGGGATCTGATCAAACTAAAAAGCTTTTGCACAGCCAAGAGCACAGTAAGTAAAGCAAACAGACAACCTTCATAATGGGAGATTTTTGCAACAAAGGTCTGATAGCTAGAATCTAAAGAGAACTCAAACTAATTAATAAAAAAAGAATAAATAACCCCATTTCTATGTGGGCAAGAGACTTGAAAAGAAACTTCTCTATTGTAGACAGGCATATGGCCTACACACAAATGAAAAAATGCTCACCATCCTTAATCATCATAGAAATGCAAATCAAAACCACTTTGAGATATCATCTAACTCTAGTAAGTTTAGTCCGCATCACAAAATCCCAAAACTACAGATGTTGACATGGCTGCAGAGAGAAGGGAACACTTCTACACTGATGGTGGGAATGCAAGCTAATACTGCCTTTTTGGAAAAAAGTTTGGAGAACACTTAAGGAACTAAAAGTAGACCTACCGTTTGATCCTATAATTCCTCTACTAGTTATACACCCAGATGATCAAAAATCATTTTGCAACAAAGACATTTGCACCAGAATGTTTATTCCAGCTCAATTAATAATAGCCAAGACATGGAAACAGCCCAAGTGCCCATTGACCTATGAATGGATTAACAAATTGTGATATATGTACACCATGGAATACTATGCAGCCATAAAAAAGATGGAGACTTCACATCTTTTATGTTTACCTGAATGGAGCTGGAACATATTCTTCTTAGTAAAGTATCTCAAGAATGGGGGAAAAAGTATCCAATATACTCAATACTACTATGAAATCAATATATAATCACTTACATACTCATATGAATGGCAAAACATAACTATAGTCCAGAGTGTAGAAGGGAAGAGGAGAAGGGGAAAGGGGAGGGAGATATGGGAGGAGGGAGAGTTTTTGAGGGGACCTCACCTAATGTGCATGATGCAGTGATACATTTCAAAACTATTAAGAAATGAGTATAATTGTGAAGGATGTTCACAATTAAGCATTTCACATTGTATATCGGAGCAGTACCCTAAACCCCCCAAATGCATCAATGTACAAAGTTATTATTTAATAAAATAATAATAATAATAAAAGATAACTAATGCCAGAACTGCCAAGTTGAAATTTGTAGCTTGAGAAAGCAAATCACTGCCTGAGAAGAGGCACCACCTTGGGTTTGCCCTTTCCCACAGACTCCTCTTAATTTCAATCCCCACTACTGCCACCTTAATGGTCTTTGTAATGAGTGGCTTCCCTTTCAATGCTGTTGGTTCCTCTTAGCAGAGCTCAAAATTATAAAACCCTTCCATTAATGTCTAAGAGGCCAGAAAAAGCAGGAAACATAAAGAATCTGGGTTGTGATCCTTCCTTGGTTTGCTTGATGCCGAGGTTCACAGACTGTGCCCTCCTGAACACTTTGTCTCAAGCCCTGCCAGGCAGACGCAGCTGGACACCTTCCCCTCCCAGCTACCTCATTACTGATTTCTGGCCTGTTAAGCCACCATGGTAAGTCTCACCACCTGGTGACCCTTTTAGAAACATCTTGATATTTTTATCCAAGCTTAAGACCAAACAGTTGCAAAAGAGAGGAGGGCATGCTTAGGACATGCGAAAACCCCAACTGGTTTGCAACTGTTTAAAGTAGCCCCTTGGGCCGCCACACAAACATTTCAAAAGTCCTGCTGATGCTAGAGCCACTTTGGACTTTGCAAATTGCCTTCAGATCAAAGATATGGCTCACCCAGGGCTGTTGATCTCATTATAGTCTATTTTTCCCACCCATCATATACACTGCACTTGAATCTTGACTAAACGCCAAAGTTTTGTCATTATTGAGAATATTCAAAAGCATCGTCAGCCAACAATACCTCCTCCCACACATGCTCATAAATCCCACACTGCCCCATCCCACACAGTTCCAAACATCCCTCTAAGGACACTCAAAGTTCTTTTCTCAACTAAAGTATCTGTTATTGTTTGCTCTTACCCCATTCTTCTGTGGTGTGAATGTCAAGGATCAGAAGGTAGCACGTGACACAACCAACCCACAGACTAGTCCTGCCTGGCAGGGGCTGTCAAAACCATGACACTAGGAACTATGTCTTAAGCTAGGTTGTTTGCCACGTTCAGGGCCATCAGAGGCTGAGACGGCCTGGGCCAGGTCTCTGTGTCCTAGTGCCAGTGTGATGTAAATGTGTCAACCAGTCTGTGAAACTAGTGTGTGTGATGCCCCATGGTCATATCAATGTACACAGCTATGATTTAATTTAAAAAAAAAAAAGAGTCTTCTAATCTTCCCTTTTCTTCCAGAACCAGATACATGAGCAATACTGACTATCTGCAGGAGCATCAACAAATACATCGAGATACACTGAGCCAGAGAGGATGGGGGGGAAAGACAGTGGTGTGAGGAATGTGGGTACACACACAGGTCAGAGAGATTCTGCAGGTAACACAAGATTGTGCATATGTACAACTGTGAGGGAAGGCGGTGAGGGCATTCACGTTTAATAGCCCTTCTGCCTGCTCCATCTGGGCAGCAAACAATTCCACCTGTCAATTATTATGCTTCCCTGAACCAGTGAAAATAAATACATCAAAAGCTCAGTCTTCACATGAGTTTTCACTATGTGGTTTAGCTCTTTCTACAACCCTTCCTACAAAGAAGAATTACTAAAAGAGCAAACTTGCATTTTTATTTTTAAACCTTTAGACTACAAAATAAAGATAAAGATGCAAAAGTATGGCTAGGGAGGTTGGGGTTTTTTTTGTTTGTTTGTTTGTTTTTCAATTTGTTCAATTTTCTCTCCCCTTTTATAAAAACAGGCAGCTTAAAATGTTTTAAAAAGACATAACTCACTATCAAAGAATTGAAAACCATAATTAATTTGAAATGTGTGCTAGCACCTAGCCGCCTATAGAGAGTTTTCCTGTGTGGTTTGTAGAGGTATTCTAAGTGCACATAAAATATCACTGTAAAATGGAATTTACAGTCCAGCACCAGGCTGGGCTGGAGAAAGTGAAAGTGAGACAGTGCAGAGAAACCAAAAATATAGAATCCACAAGTGTGCCAAGAAAAATTTGTGCCACTCATCACCTTCTGGTGCCCCAAAGAACCATCATCAGAAGTGAATTGCTAAAGTATTCACCTTTCTCCATAAGCAGCTTTCATTAAGATTACATATGCATATAACAAAAAATATGCTATAAAATAGTATTCGTCTTAAGATTTTTGCTCTCAAAGAATGTTCTAACAGCATAGATTTTTATGTAGAAAATTCAATAAGATCTACAAAAAAGCTATCAGAGATGGCAAGTTTGGCAAACTTACGGAATGCAAAATCCCTGAAAATCATCTGTATTTCCATATGCTCTCCACAATTAGAAATTTAAACTGTTAAAAATACTACTTATAATAACCAAAAAAATGAAATACTTAGGAGTAAATTTCACTAAGTATATACAAACCTGAAATCTACAAAACATCCCAGAGAGAAATTAAATAAAATTTAAATAAGCAATGAGATATATGTCCACAGGTTAAGAGATCCAATATTAAAATGTCAATTCTCCCCAAATTGGTCTGTAGATTCAATGTAATTCAAATCAAAATTCCAATAGGCTTTTTATTTATTTTTTTTGCAGGAACTGGCCATCTTCTTCTAAAATGTATGTGGAAAGATGAATATTTGGGAGTTCATCTAACAAAGGACGTGAACGATCTCTATAAAGAGAACCATGAAACTCTAAGAAAAGAAATAGCTGAAAATGTTAACAAATGGAAAAACATACCATGCTCATGGCTGGGAAGAATCAACGTTGTTAAAATGTCCATATTACCCAAAGCAATATATAATTTTAATGCAATTCCCTATTAAAGCTCTACTGTCATACTTTAAAGATCTTGAAAAAATAATACTCCATTTCATATGGAATCAGAAAAAACCTCAAATAGCCAAGACATTACTCAGAAATAAAAACAAAGCAGAAGGAATCACACTACCAGACCTCAGACTATACTATAAATTGATAAAGATCAAAACAGCATAGTACTGGTACAAAAATAGAGAGGTAGATGTCTGGAAGAGAATAGAGAACCAAGAGATGAACCCAGCTACTTACCATTATTTGATCTTTGACAAGTCAATTAAAAATATTCAGTGGGGAAAACATTCCCTATTTAACAAATGGTGCTGGGTGAACTGGCTAGCAACCTGCAGAAGACTGAAACTGGACCCACACCTTTCACCATTAGCTAAGATAGACTCTCACTGGATTAAAGATTTAAACTTAAGACATCAAACTATAAAAATACTAGAAGAAAGTGCAGGGAAAACGCTTAAAGAAATCGGTCTGAGCGAATATTTTATGAGGACCCTCTGGGCAATTGAAGCAGCTTCAAAAATACACTACTGCAACCTGGTCAAACTAAAAAGCTTCTGCACAGCCAAGAACACAGTAAGTAAAGCAAGCAGACAGCCCTCAGAATGGGAGAAGATATTTGCAGGTTATGCCTCCAACAAAGGTTTAATAACCAGAATCCACAGAGAAGTCAAATGTATAAGCAAGAAAAGAACAAGTGATCCCATTTCAGGCTGAGCAAGGGACTTGAAGAGAAACTTCTCTGAAGAAGACAGGCACACAGCCTATAGATGTATGAAAAAATGCTCATCATCCTTAATCATCAGAGAAATGCAAATCAAAACTACCTTGAGATATCATCTAACTCCAGTAAGATTAGCCCATATCACAAAATCCTAAGACCAGAGATGTTGGCATGGATGTGGAGAAAAGGGAACACTTCTACACTGCTGATGGGAATGCAAATTAATACATTCCTTTTGGAAAAATGTATGGAGAACTCTTAGAGATCTAAAAATAGACCTGCCATTCAATCCTATAATTCCTCTACTAGGTATATACCCAGAAGACCAAAAATCACATTATAACAAAGATATTTGTACCAGAATGTTTGTTGCAGCCCAATTCATAATTGCTAAGTCATGGAAAAAGCCCAAGTGCCCATCAATCCACGAATGGGTTAATAAATTGTGATATATGTACACCATGGGATATTATGCAGCTTTAAAGAAAGATGGAGATTTTACCTCTTTCATGTTTACATGGATGGAGCTGGAACATATTCTTTTTAGTAAAGTATCTCAAGAATGGAAGAAAAAGTATCCAATGTACTCAGCCCTACTATGAAACTAATTTATGGCCTTTGTAGGAAAGGTACAACCAAGTTACAACCTAAGAATAGAGAGAAGGGGAGAGGGAGTGGGGAGGATGGGCGGAGGGAGGGTGATTGTTGGGATTTCACCTGCGGTGCATCTTACAAGGGCACATGTGAAACTTAGTAAATGTAGAATATAAATGTCTTAAAACAATAACTAAGAAAAGGCCAGGAAGGCTATGTTAACCAGTGTGATGAAATTGTGTCAAGCAGTCTATAAAACCAGTGTATGATGCCCCATGATCACATTAATGTACACAGCTATGATTTAATAAAAAAAAAAAAGAAAGAAATTTGGGGTAACTGGAAATGATAAGTTTCCTGGGCTATAACGAAGAGTTTATAATTCAGGCTCTCAGTAGTAGGCCACCAACTGAATAGTTGAAAGAGAAAAAAAAAAAAAAAATAGTACGGCATCGTTTCTCAAATATAAAAATACTATAGAAAATGTAAGGCATGTTATCCAGTACCATTAATAAAAAAATGCCACAGGCTTTTGGATGGGCTTCCATAAGAGAACTCATGCTGAGCTGTGGGGTACAGGAAGAGTGACAATTTAAGAGCAGTGTGACTTTGCATAGACAACTTAATTTGTCTGAGATGTAGTATCGTCCATAAGCATTTTTCTTTATGTCTTTTCTGAGTAATGTAGTCTATTTTTAAGGGACATTAGGGAATTATAATTGACCATATAAAATTTAAGTTGATGTTATTTTGATTTTTAAGAATGTTATTAATATAATTAAAAACTGTGATTGAAAAGGAGGATATTTAAAAAGTGGGTCTGGAAGAATAGGCATTAAAAGTAAGGAAAATTGAATAAATGTGAAGAACAGAGGGCTTAGCAGGAAGTGATAAATCCATATTCATTCAGACTATGACAGTAAAAACTATACATCCATGTTGAAAATTCACACATTAATTTATATATGGCAATCGTAATCAGGCATTTAAACTTTCTCAAATTAATTTATGCATACGTGCTGAGACATACCTTCTTAGAGAACATCCTAGAGATTGCATGGAGGACCAGGAAAGCACCAGATGGAAGGCAGAGAGACCAACTCAAGGCTGAAAGGCTGCTGCAGTTACCAAGAAGGAGAAAAAGAGTGGCTTGTTCTAATTTGTTGCAGAGAGTTGGAGAAAATTTGATGAATGTGAAATATACACCATTGATAGAATTGGTGGGTCTTGGTACTGCATTGAATTGGAGAGTGAGGATGAAGCAGATGTTAAGAGCAAATAGTAGGTGGGATCAGTTACTGAAGTAGGAAACAAAGGAAATAAACAAGTGAATGGGGGACACATAATATGTGTACTTTAGAACATTCAGGTGGAACTTCCATACTTTTACAGAGCTCTAAATAATTAATGAAGATCACTAGCCACATACGGGAGACTGTGAGCTATGTAGAATAGTTAATAATTGAACTTTGTTCAAAAGGGATCATAAAGGGAGAGCAAGAGTATGAGAAGAGAGAGGGCAGACACTGAGGGGCACAATCATTTCATAGATGAGTCTCAATCCCTGGTTAAAATCTCATTTATTTAGCGTCTATTTTTTAAACTCACCTTGCTAGTTCTCATACAAAAATGCAGTAAAAACTAAACTGCCCTAACGTGTCTTCAACAACAAAAATCTATTCTTAATACTTGCCTTGTCATTCTGCTTTGTTGTCTTGGAATTCTACTATTCTTCTGAGAAGCAATTTATTTAATTCCCATTTTCATTGTGCCATCCATCTGCTCAGTGGAATCTCATTCAAGGTATTCCAGGCAGAAGGTATTGCGCTCTTCATAGCTCAAATCACCTTGAACTCGGGAATATCTATTTTAACTCTAGCCAGTCACGCTGTAGGGTTATGGTAGCCTCTCAACTCATCTATAATTACTGTCAAACTCAAGAAACATAGGCTCAAAGGAGTAGGGTGCTGGCCCCATATGCCAGAGGTGGTGGGTTCAAACTCAGCCCTGGCCAAAAAACTGCAAATAAACAAACACTAAAATTCTATTCTACCCTTAAGGCATTTTTCTTTTTGTTTTTGGCGTTTGGTGTTTTTGGTTTGTTTGTGTGTCTTGGTGTGTATTGTCTGTCAGTAGATTGTAAGTACCTACGCTACAGGGAGCATTTTCATTCTTCACTTCACCTCACAAAATCACTTCCATTAAGTATTGGTTCATTCATTTCTTGACTATTAAAACATTTTTTATTTACTGAAGAAAGAGCAGGAGTATCTGCGAGCATGAGAGGGTCTTTTCATAAGAAACAAGGTTGTTTTTACATGACAACAGTATATGTTTTCTATTTTCAATTCAGAGAAATAAAAATAGTTGTAGAGTTAGACATTTTTAGGTCATAGTTTCTTGTCTTCAAATAGCCACAATATTTATAATACCTTTTGGTAATATTCTTTAAGAGAATTCTGTATGTTCGACTTAATTGCAGGATACCTTTCATTGACATCACTTTCCAACCTCAAATCAGTCACTGCATGGCCAATAAATGCCAACTCACGTTAACAAATAAAAAACTGCTTGACACTGCAGTCATTACATATGTGAACCATACCAAGAGTTTGACCTCCAAAAAGACTTGATTAATTCTGCCTTGTTCATAACATGACTGGCCACTAAGAATATTATCCCCAACCCCAACAATAAACAATTCTTCCTCTTTTGAAATAACCCCAAACTTTTGCTCTGTAGCCAACCAAGTACTGCAAAATATATGTGAAGACAAGTTTGAAATCCCTCTGAATTCTCTATCCAAACTAGGAGCTTAATAAAACAGTTGCTTTTATCAAAGGCTGTGTCAGTATTTCCTTTTCTTATTCTATATAATAAACCCTCTACTAACATGTGTGAACTCTGACGCCAAGTTTCTTTGCCAGACATTTTGAATAAGTAGCCTTTGTTGAGTCTTGAATTTGATTTGTCTTTGACACAGTCACATAATAAGGAAATGAAGTTTACCAATTGTCTTTTTAAAATATTATTTTAAACAATTCAAGTTAACACTAATGAAAATTGTTGAGAAATTATCATTCTTTCTGGAGGATTTAACAACCCCTTAGGTAGAAATCTTGTTTATATTTGTTGGTGTGCATTCGATTGTTTATTACATACTGTGTCAGGACCAAGTTCATAGTTCTCTAAATCTTTGCAACACTGACAAAATATCATGGTGACATTTTTCAATATACTATATCCTGATTACCTGATGGTAATCTTTGGTACACTTTTAAACTTTTGATGAGGTTTATTACAGTCTCAGATAACGGTTTTCTTTTTTGTCTTGGTATAGGTTTCCAGGCTACACCTTTAATTTTGTAGCAATTGAAAGGTTAGCATCTTCTGTTAAATAACAGAAGTCATTAAATATAGTCATTTCCCCTCCTCTGGATAATGTCCAAGTATAAGGAAATTGACACATCAAAGTTACCTGGTATACAAGTTAATATGAAAGAGTTTAACAAACATTTATTCTCTTTGTTTTCAGTAGACTTTTAATTATATCCCAAAGAGCAAACCATTAACCCTTCAGAACCTAATCTATAAATTTGTACTCTGGACAGCAGTTGATTTACCTGACTGAAATTTTTGCTGATGTAAGAGGCAAAGAATCAACCTTTTAATGGCTGCACATAGAAAAAAAGGTCCAACTCCATGATTTTAAATCTTATCTTGCAGAAGAGCTTATGATAAGTTTATAGCAATAAAATGTCAAGATGTTAATAAGAATTGACAGGTTTCCATGTGATTAGATGACAGAGTTATAGCCCAAAATGTCACTTTTTTTCCTGAAAATGTGAGAAACATGCTGAACAGATGCATCCAGAAAGATAACCATTGTAAAAACATCTGTCTAAATAGTAAGTGTAAATTATTCTTTAAAGTATCATCAATTACTTATCTGTCTGCAGTGAATCTCACTCTACTTTGAAAATATGGCATCAGAAGACATTTGAGCAGTGAAGCAGTTTTCCCCTTTGCATTTTTTGGCATCTCCACTTGGAAAAATAGACAACCTATTTTCAGATCTGAATATTCTAAGATATTAAAAATATTAAGAAGTAAAATGCCTCTTACATGGGGATAGACACATTTTTAAAGTATAGCTCCTGGTCATTTAAACCAGGAGATTTTGTCAATTCTCTTTAGTGACTCTGCAAATCAGACCTCAGTCTTCATTTTTGTCACTATTTGTGTGTTCAGCATTTATTGGTTTTAATGTCATGTCTTATTACTTCATTAGATTATAAACTCTATGAGGTCAGGAATCTTGCTTTACCCTCTATTGTATCTTATGCAATCTACAAGAGAACTCATTACACAGACTTAAAAAAAAAAAAAGATAAAGTAGAATGAATAACTGCCGACATAAAAATACATAATAAAAAAGTAAGTTTCTTGGCATTGTAATGGTGTACATGTGCCCTTAGATGTTTATATATGAAGCTCCCTAGTGTTCATTTATTGAGTTCTCCATTCTAAGATATTAGTCTGTAAACACAGTACTTCATTTCTGAACACATTTATGTTTACTTTATTTCCAGCCAGTTGGTTTATTGAAAAAGAGAAAGTGAAAATGCTTGTTTACTTATTAAATAGTATGCAGGTATTGACAACATAGATTGAATGTTTAACTTTTTTCTTTAACTTTTTAATTGACAACTGTGGATTCTTTTGGCCAACTCCTTTAGGTTAACAGAGACATCAAAAGAGTCATAGTGATGACCCAGAAATCTCTAAGGCTATATCTGATGATTAGCACAGAACAGTTTGCTGCTGATATTGTCAAAAGTCCCCCTCCACCCTCTCAACTCAATTTCTTGCTTCACTGCTTTGAATCCCTACGGGACAGCAACAGTTTAAAAGATGTCAACAAGAATACTCATGTTCTTAAGAATTTAGTACAAAAAGGCAGCCAAACTAATAGGTATATAAAAGTGAGGAACGTAAGTGTTTAATAAATGCATGAGCATTTCACAAGACCCAGTGGACCTTCCCCAGAATTACCAATTTGACTGGTATCTGTGGACTTTACTGGGGGAAAGTCTGGTTAAAAACAAATTATAGATTTTTTTTTTTCACCACACAAACATCATGTGGAGTTGAGAACCTAGACATCAAGTCATATCTTGCCAAATAATTCTTTCTTTTTTTCATTATTAAATCATAGCTGTGTACATTAATGTGATCATGGGGCACCATACACTGGTTTTATAGACCGTTTGACACATTTTCATCACACTGGTTAACATAGCCTTCCTGGCATTTTCTTAGTTATTGCTTTAAGACATTTATATTCTATATTTACTAAGTTTCACAAGTACCCTTGTAAGATGCACGGCAGGTGTAATCCCAGCAATCACCCTCCCTCCGCCCATTCTCCCACCTCTCTTCCCTCCCTCTCCCCTTTCTCCATATTCTTAGGTTATAACTGGGTTATAGCTTTCATGTGAAAGCCATAAATTAGTTTCATAGTAGGGCTGAGTACATTGGATACTTTTTCCTCCATTCTTGAGATACTTTACTAAGTATCTTGCCAAATAATTCTGTGAACCTGAAAATATTGTCAAAGTAAAATTCAAAAAAATAACTCCAGTTCATTTTTCATGTTTTGTATATTTGCTATGAATAATGTTTATTAGCAATCAGAAAGATTTACAGGCTTTTTCTGTATTCCTCTTAATATGTGTTCATAGAGCTACCAAGTACTATCTTCGTTAAGGAAACTTTATCTTTTATAAAAAATATTGTTTCAAATGATCAAATAACCAATGAATTGGGTGGTGGAACACGAAGTTGATGTATTTATCCTTGAGTATAACTAACTACAGTTTATCTGGCTGAGAACACAGCTATAATATCCAGTCCTTGATGTTATTCTAATACCACAGAAGTTTCTACTTGAAACTACACAAGGTTCCAGTGGTTTAAATGAAAATCAGCATGACTAAATTACTATGTTTGTAACATACCTACAAAGAGCTAATCATGATTGTGTGGTTAGATGTGGATGTTAAGTGATGGATAACTCACTTAACAGGGGTCTCAGGGGTCCTCAAACTTTTTAAACAGGGGGCCAGTTCACTGTCCCTCATACCGTTGGAGGGCTGGGCTATAGTTTAAAAAAAAAAAAAACAAAAAAAAACTATGAACAAATTCCTATGCACACTGCACATATCTTATTTTGAAGTAAAAAAACAAAACGGGAACAAATACAATCACACCACTGCATGTGGCCTGCGGGCTGTAGTTTGAGGACCCCTGGCAGGCCTTTCAGATAGTTTATCATTCAAACATCAATATCATTCTTTTCTTTCTCTTTTTACCAGTAACTATAATAATACTTATCCTTAAATTGTAAGATAAATAACTAAGTGAAAAACAATGATAAATCATTAAAACTTACTTTAAAAGATCAGCCTTGAAGCATGACACTGAACTGAGGAGATGAACATGGCAGCATTTTACTGCTCCCCATAAAACTGATGAAATTCACTTTCAAAAATATAATAAAATAAGAATAATTGGTCCAAAAATATTAACCAAGAGCCTATTTTATCAATTCATAGAAAAAAATGATTTTCTGTCCTACAGCTGGTGAATATTATATGAATAGTATTTTATACTAATTAAACCCACTGGCAAAAACAAATTCCTTTTCTCTGGAAACATTGCTAAAGCCTATTTAAAGTATTGGAACATTTTATGAAGTCAAGAGAAATTTTTTTATTATTATTAAATCATAGCTGTGTACATTAATGCGATGGGTCAGGAGGAATTAAACTGTGTATTTTTAGTTTCCTTACTTCACACACGCTATTGCCATTGCTGATAAAATGACACAGACTACATGTAAAATGCTTAAGGTGCTTAGGGCAAACTATTTGACTTTTGTTTATTAGTGTGCAGGAAAAATAATCCTTTATGTTTCTTAAGTGCATTTCTCATTTTTAAACTGCTTTAAATTTGGGTTGAGTTCCCAAATGAGAATATTGCCTAGGACCAGCCTTCAGCAAAACTTTTGATAAATGTGAAGTTTTTCTCTCCGTCTTCCGTCTTCAGTACTCCTTACTGATACTCCATTCAATAACTGCTCACACATTTTCTTAAACAGTCCAGTGACTTTAATTCTAAATGCAGGTCTAATCATATTGTACTCCATTTATGAAAGGATCGTTCCTTCCTTTCCTTTGTTACTCATGACTCCCAGGAAAATGCTCATATTTTTCAGTGAGCAAGAAAAAAGTTATCAGAATTTTAAAAATGAATAAATAATTTCTCAAAATGAAAAAAAAATAACAGATTCTCTCTGCATAATGAGTTCTCACCACTATGAGTCATAATTCTTTCAACAGAGATTTGAATTAATGTACTTTTTAATGTCCTTTCCACGTCAAGCAACAGGCATCAATTGTGATACTTAGACAGTCATCCAGCTGTCTTCTCATAAAATCAACCCAGCTTAGTGCTTTGGGATAAATAATAGGATATGAAATAGAAAAAGGATAAATCTTGAACTAGAGAAATAAAAGTGGATGAGATAATTCAGTAAAAATTTTATATGAATAAGAGCTATTCTAGTCTTGAATTACTAGGGGTTTATTTTGCCTAAGCTCTAAATTTGGATTAAAAATTATGATTTCACTTTTAAAATATTCATATTTGTATGCCCCCAAAAAGGTTAATACAGCATGTCTATCTCTGGGGTGTTTGAAGTGTGCTGATTTGTCCAACTTAATATTAATAATAGTTTGTTCTTTTTTAATCAAAATTAATCATTGTAAATAAATCATAGTTGATAAATTATAGGAGAAAATAAAAAGAAATTTTGTTGTTTATAAGCTTATTATTTAACTCTGCAACCCTTGTGAATATATGTACACAAGAATGGTAAAATCTTACACAGAGTGTTCATAATAGACCAAAAGAGTTGGCTATTTCAAATTGTACACAAAATTTTATGGATACCTTGTATTAGCAAATTTCCCATAAACTAGTGACACACAGAGTACATTATTGCCTTTTAGACATAAGAAATAGCAAACCCAGGTGGTGCCTATGGCTCAAAGGAGTAGGGCGCCAGCCCCATATGCCAGAGGTGGTGGGTTCAAACCCAGCCCTGGTCAAAAACTGCAAAAAAAAAAAAAAAAAGCAAACCCCTGATATTAGTTATTAATTTTGTAACCAGATTATGTTTCATGTGAAATCCCCTGTTGGTTTGCTTTGTCTAGGTTTTCAAATTTTTCTGCCACTTTTGTGTTCATACTAGCATGCCAGGCAAAATGCACACATACTTGAATTAGCATGTAGAAAATAAATTTTTCAATGTGAAGACATTATTTGCATTGAATCTCTCTTACATATTGGAGATAAAAAATACTCCCTCATAGGGTTCAGTAAACATTTACTCCATCGTTAAATTTCAGTAATCAGTTTTTGCAATGAAAATTTTAAAAGTCAGTTTGAATTTTTTAAGTCCTAAGCAATGGCTTAGTCATGTATAAAAATACTATAGTAATAAATAGTAATTATTACTTAAATGTATCTTGCTGTTAGTTCATAGATGCTCTTTCAAAGATTGATAGAACTTTCCAGAATAATTTAATAATTTGTTTTGGTAAATCATCACAAACTGTGTTAGTTGTCAACCAGTGACTTAGTTATTGGATCATGTTTTTCCATCTCTTTTGTTTTCATCAGTGAACTGATTAGTCCTATGGAATGCATTCATTCTTTGACCAATATAAAATAGAAACCAGAACAGCAGAGCTGAGGTCTCCTAAAATCAGATCCTATGTGAAAGAGCACATAAGCACAAGCTATTTGGGAAAGTAACTTAGATTCAATTCCAGTTCTAGATTTTTTGACTATTTATATCCCCTGTCTTTTCTATTTTTAAATGAGAAAAATAATACATATCTCAAGCCCTAGTGCCACTACAGGTTTAAAAAGTAGCAAAAAATATTGTGAAGTGTTATATAAATAAATATTAGCATCAGTGGTGTCCCATTAGAAATAGTATAATAATAATAATTCACTATTAGCCAGCCTCCAGATATTCATTGAGCTCTAGAAGGGGCCAGGCACTGTTCTAACACCTTGGTATATAGCCACATACAAAGCAGACAAAGCCTTCCATCAAAAAGCTTACATTAACTGGAAGAGAGTTCGGGATACAATCAAGAAACATACAAAGGAAACATTTCAACTAATAATGAACATTATAAGCTAGATTAAATAGTAATATGACCATCTATGATTTATATAAAATAAAGATATTTCTGATTTGAATAATGCCACCCAAGACACATCTCTTTGTGTTTTGATGGCCTGCTTTTAATATATCTCTTGCATGGTAGATATACATCTTCTTTTTTCTGCATCTATTCCTGCACATCTCTACATAAAAAAATTAATGTTCATACATGAAATTATTCACCTATGAATTTTGTCTTGCTTGTTTCCTATGTTTTAGAACAGACTTCTATGTTTAGGACTTCTGACTGCTCATGCCCTGATTGCCAAGTGTAATGCCAGCCACATTTTAATAAATATCTATGATTAAAATATTTAAAATAAGCATACTCTTGTAGGATTTATTGGAGGGACAGCTTAAGAATCAAGAATAACCTTCCTAACCTCTTTGACCAAAGAATATTAAAAGATTTCTTGTTCCTGATTCACCCACTCCCATTGTTCATTATGTAGTTAGAAGGCACCAGTAACACTGGGGATAGGAAAAAATGTGACAGCCAGATACAGACATTTAGTATGATTTGTTAGTGCCCAAGGAAACAGACACTGAGAAATCCAGTAAAAAAAATAGGATTGGAATTGGCCAGGAATGAGTTCACCTGTCCACTGGGAAGATTCAAAGCTTGTTTCTATACCTAAAAAATATGCAGTAAAGACCAATAAGTTACCTTAGATAATTAATGCAGAAGAGATGAATAATAAAGGAAAATAAAACTCTGGTAGTTGATGAATTGTTCAACACTGCATTTGGGAAATAGGCATACACAGAAGTCAATTGGAATTAGTTACACCTTGCCTTTAAATTATGACTTTGTAATACATACCCAGTGAGTTATAAGTGAAGTTAAAATGTGGCCCATTTCTAAGATTTTTATCATAACCTAAAAGTAATTCTAATTTTTTTTTCATTTTTTATTTGAAACCGCATTTTGGTGACAAGCCAAAGTATGCAGCATTTTTGTCAAATATATCATATTGTTATTTGCATTATCCTTCTTGCAAAAAACTTTAATTGGCCATTAAATTCTTATTAGTAAAGGAAACTTCTGTTATTATTTTTAGCAGCTAATATTACAAAAATATTTATTTGTCTAAAAGTTTGCCTCTTCTCAACTGTGCTATCAAAAGTCATTTTGCAGGCTCAGCCCTCCACTTAGCAGAAGATTTGTACTATAATAAATCTTATTCTGAGATTACAATGAGATAGAAGTTCAATAGAAAGAAAATTTGAGTCCCTTAAAAATCAAATCTGTAGTGAGAAGATGAGAATAGTCTTTAAAATTGCTACACAGAGAAAATGTAGAGTTGGAACTCTTGAACAACCATTTGGTTCTTCTGAAAAAGTGGTATCTTTATCTAACACTTTCCTTAGTAAATAGGAAATTTTAATTGTAGGATTTTTTTCTAATTAATCCAAGATTAACTGTTTAAGTGAATGATTTTTCCCCCCACTTTGTCTCCCTTCCCAACCATTTTAATGATGAGGATTTTTATTTTTGCCTTCTAATGATCATGCCCTGAAGCAGAGATTTTATTTTATTTTTTTTTTTGAGATAGAGATTTTAAAGGAATGCAAAGCACTAAGTTCTTTCTGAAAAAACAAATAACTCTACTTAGAACCCAAAGCAGAGCAATGTCTAATTAAATTGGCCATTAATTAGAAAATCCCATTCTTGTTCTTTAGCTCTCTAATTTATGTGACTATCTCTGTATTAGGAAAGAAAATATCCAAAGTTCAATTATCTACAAGATAGACTATAGTTCTAATGATTTGTATTGTACATATATCTATGATATTTTTTAATGTGAATCTAAATGCATAAATCATTAATTTTAAAAACAAAAAAGTAAATGCTATCTAACTAAATTTTGTTTTTATATTCACTTGCAAAGTCCATTATTATACCCCAGTCAATCTGAGGGTTAAAGCTACATTTTCACATGAATATTTTATTTAATACAATATTATACACCTGGTGAATGTGAGTCTTTGGAATTTCTATTTAACTGGTATGCCAAGAAAATTCTTGCAAGAAAATTTCCTGTTCCTACAGTAGTTCTTGACCAAATCTTGGGCAAATTACTAAGGTTGGGATACTTCACTTGAAATTAATATTGTTTCACCACAATATAATGGGCCTATGACTTTTATTACTTTTAGACGATGTGGCAATATGTTCCAGAAAGGAAGACAGGTCAGAGAATGTGAATGTCTTTTAATATGATGGGGAGGGGTATGTCAAGAAATTAAGTCAAAGCACCTATTATACTCCTCTACCACTCTATCAGAGTTATAATGGAACACCAAAGGTGAAATAGTCTGAGTTAAATTATTTACTTTTCATGAAATAACAGAAGCTTCAAATTACATAATGTGACCCTGTGATTTTCTATGGTGCATATTTTTATCTATAACAAATAAATAAAAACTTTCCCATTTCTTGCCCTCTAAGTAACCTTTCTTTTCTGTGAAAGCAACACAGGATGTTCTACAGCCATAGATTGTTCAATAAATGCTAAAGGTGGAATAACACCTTTACATTTCTAGTGGTCCTACTAGTTCAGGTGTTGATGTTCCCACAGCAGGACAGAACAGGCAAAATCAACAATAATTCCACGTGATAGTGGGAAGAGACAGGCCTCAGTAGATATAACATTTGATGCTTTGTAGGCTTTAAAAACTTAAGAAATTTTGACAAAAGCGTGAAAAATGCTTTAAGAGTTCAAATAATTGTCTAGTTATATGACATAAACACTAGAAATTTGGTGGGAATAGACTGAAGTTAGACAATCTGGTTCAAATTATACCCTGCCATTTATTACCTGTGACCTTGGACCTACTACTATCTTTAGCCTTAATTTCCTTATCTGAAAATTGGAAGAACTGAAGTACATACGTGATAGGATTGTTGGAAGATTTAATAAGATGATACACATGAAACCAAATAACCCATCAGAAACTCAAACACTTTGCAAAAACAGCTTTCCTCCCCTGTACTTATATGCCATCAACTCATAACTCAAAATCCTGTGTGTGTGTAGAAAAACTATTATTTACTCTGAGATGGCTGCTGCCTGACATCTGCATTATTGAAATATTAGGGCTCTCGTACTGTCATAATGCAAAATCATTTGAAGATCATTCATATATCATAAGGACCTATTTGTTCCTCAAGAGGCTTGCAGTCTAGCAGTAATGGAGAAATGGAAATTATGACGATCCTGGTTGTGACCATTACTTTAAGACAGGCTGATGGTACACTCGCATCAGGCAGAAGAGGGGGACCCTGAGGAGGCCTGGGAGGCTTCAGAGAGAAGCAGGACTTGGATTCAGACTCAGGGGTCAGAGAAAGAATTTACCAAGCATGAGAGAGCAAAGAGGGCTTTCCAGACAGAACCTAAAGAATGACATCCAAATTTTAAAGTATTTTTAGAATTTTAAAATGTTCTTATTGAATGTACAGAAGTTCTAAATTCTTATGGGCTAGACGTCCATTTTAAAAAACTGATCTTGTCTGGGCATGGTGGCAGCTCTAGCACTCTGGGAGGCCAAGGTAGGTGGATTGCTTGAGCTCACAGGTTCGAGACCAGCCTGAGTCAAGCAGGCTGACCTCATCTCTAAAAATAGCCAGGTGTGTGGCAAGGGCCTGTAGTCCCAGCTACTCAGGAGGTTGAGGCAGGAGAATTGTTTGAGTCCAAGAGTTTGAGGTTGCTGTGAGCTATGACATCACAGCACTCTACCAGGGACAACAAAGTGAGACTCTGTCTCCAAAAAAATAATAAATGAATAAAATAAAAAACTGATCTTTGTGTACTTTTCTTATTCCCCAGTGACTGTAATTGAGATAATAAAAGTAATATTTATATATTTTTGCAATTTGTGAGAACTTCTATAGTAATAATTAGTTAATGAGCATAAATTGATGAAATCACATAAGACATTCTACTTTCACATACTTGTTATTAGCTGGAAGAAAATAGAGTACTGCCTTGTAATATGAGATGTATGGAAATGCTGATGGTTGTTCTTGGTTTTTCTTGAAAATCATAGTTACATTCAGAATATCATCATCATTCTCACATCATCATCACTTCAGTGCATACTTTTACGATGTATGTTTGCTTAGACAGTGTTGCTAGCACTAGATATACAGGAACCCTTTTATTTTCCAAATAATGATTACAGTCATACTTTAAAAAGCCAAAGACTTTTCAATTTGGGGCTAAAATTTGCTCAATTGGTAAGCAATTTTATATTAGCTACAGCATTCCCAACACATGTTATTTTTTATTTCCCTCTGGAGCATATAGTTGGCTCAAAGCATAACCCAAACCAAGGTGAAATAAATGAAAAGACATTACTTTACAAAGAGTTTTGAAATTTCACTTCATATCATACCCACCACATAACTTTAACTTTTTTTCTAGGCTACTTTTCACAAATACATGGAACATATAGTGATGATCAGATTGGAAGAACCAAATTGCCACGAGTTCTTTCAGAGTAGTCAGCTGGACTACTTTCTAATAAAGTGATTTGCTTCTATCCAGTACAAGCAATTAAAATCCATGCTTTAGTAAAATGAACAATTAGTACCCATCAGGACTTTGGGACCACACAGAAAGAGTGAAATCAAGGATATTATATCCAAAGGTCTATGATTGTGTATAATCAATGAAATATGCCACTGCACTCTTGTCTAGGCAACAGAGTGAAATCCTGTATCAAAATAAACAAATAATAAACTTTAAAAGATATTGCTATTAAATTTCTTTTTCATGTTATCTTGATGCATCAAATGTGTCCTTTTTCCATGTAATTTTTTTTTTTTTTTTTTTTTTTTCCAGTTTTTGGCCAGGGCTGGGTTTGGATCCACCACCTCTGGCATATGGGGCTGGCGCCCTACTCCTTTGAGCCACAGTTGCTGCCCTCCATGTAATTCTTATTATAAGAAAAACTTAACACTGCTACTTCTAACAACCTTAAAATGAGATGATTAGAAAATTAGAACCTAAATTATATGTAAGAGTAAAAGCATACCCATAAATAGTATAAACTATAAGTGCAGAAAGAATTAAATAATCTCTAGATTATAACAGAAAAACTGACCTCAGTTTTAAGGCATTAAGAGAAGGGAGTTTAATATTTTCTGGAGTTTTTTTTTTTTATTGTTAAATCATAGCTGTGTACATCAGTGCAATCGCCTGTACCCATTCTAAGATGCACCATAGATGCATTACCCTCCCTCCACCAAAACCTCCCCCATCCCTTCCCCTTCCTTGGCCCTTTCCCCATAGTCTTGTGCTATAGTTGGGTTATAGCCTTCATGTGAAAGCTATAATTTAGCTTCATAGTAGGACTGAGTACATTGGATGCTT
>CAUYPK010040565.1:0-17004 GCA_963574355.1 Loris lydekkerianus | reverse complement strand
AGACCATTTGACACATTTTCATCCCAATAGTCAACATAGCCTTCCTGGCATTTTCCCAGTCACCGTGGCATGACATTTACATTTCACATTTGCTGAGTTTCACCCTTACCCTTGTGAGATGCCCCGTAGGTGTAATTCCGCCAATACCCCTCCGTTCACCCCCCTCCCCCTCCCTCCCCCCTCCCCCCTCCCTCTTCTCCCCTTCCCCCTTCCCCCTATTCTTAGGTTGTAACTGGGTTACAGCTTTCATGTGAAAGCCCTAAATTAGTTTCATAGTAAGGCTGAGTACATTGGGTACTTTTTCTTCCATTTTTGGGATACTTTACTAAGAAGGATATGTTCCAATTCCATCCATGTAAAGATGAAGGAGGAAAAGTCTCCATCTTTCTTTAAGGCTGCATAATATTCCATGGTGTACATATACCACAATTTATTACCAAGTGCCCATCGATCCACGAATGGATTAATAAGTTGTCATTTTGGTCATTTTGATTGTATTTAACACCAGCTATCCCAGCTCTCATCAGCCACTTGACATAACCAGTTTCTGGCTTCTTATCTCATCAGTTAAATTAAAGCCTCCAGGCTCTTCCGCCCACCTGCTTTACAGTATTTTAGTTGAATTGACAGAAAGGCTTGAGAATAGTGCAGTTGTCTGAGGTGACGTCAGCAGTCCACCTTTTAGTGGCGGGGCCATCCTGTGGGCTAAGAGAGGAGAGAGGATGCCTCTCCCTTTGTGCGGGAGTCTGGGGTGTTCTCAGAGGCATTGCTTCCATCCCAATCATTTGTGGAGATTTGGGGCAGCAGCCTTTTTGTGTTTTTCTCACAATATTTCTATGTGAGGCATACCTTGAAAGCCAAATTCAAATACTACTTACTCTTCACAGGAAAAAAAAAATTACTTCATCAAAATATTGAGCACTAATAATAATCATAAAATGCAAAGAAAGTAACCTTCACATTGTCAAATAAGAGTATGTCTACTATAGAATGGTTTGACTTAAGATTCAGTACGGAGTCATTAGTTAACTTCTTATTTTTTTTTAAGTAGCAAAAAAAAAAAAAAATAGATATTGTTGTCTGATTCCTTTTCTGAAGGTATTTATGTTCCCTCGTTCTTTACAAGGTTTTTGTTTCTAATCCTTATCTTAAACATTGTTATTAAATTTTAAGTCTTTTTAATTTTGCGAAGGCAAAAAAATAAAAAAAACAAAAAAGGAAACTTAACACATGTATATATAAAAATAAAAATTAAAAAAAAATAATAATGAAAGATTTTTTAAAAATTACCAGAGCTGTCTTTCAGCTGCAGAAAGGACATTCATTCCATTCCATTCCAGCCCCTGAAGCCTTCTGCCTTTCTGAAAGGGAAGAAAAACTTAGTCTACAGGAGTCAGGGCTTAAAAACAAACAAACATAGATGAGAATGCTGCAGCTAAGGCAGGACTGGCAAGCAAAACGAGTAGAGAAATGTTTAAAACTTAAAAACAGAAAAAATAGCAAAGATACAAAAAGAGGTCTTTTTTAAAGTTCAATTAAATTGATAAACCTCTAGGGAGTCAAATGTCAAAAGACAGACACAAATGACCACCTTCAAAAATTAAAGACATGTCATTACTATGATAATTCCATGAATTAAAACAATAATAGAAGATTCCTATGAACAACTCTATACCAACACATTTCAACCAATATACTAAGAGACATGAACTGCCACAATTCAAACAAAAAGTAAATGAACTGAATAGCCCTTTATCTGTTAAATAAATTGAATCAATAATGAAAAACCTTTTAAAATAGAGAAGTAGGCTTACATACTATAACATGAATTCTGCCAAACATTTAAGGAAGAAATTATACCAATTCTCCACAATTTCTTACAGATTGTATTAATATCAAAACCAGATATAGACATTATAAAAAGGAACTAAAATATAACATCTTTTATGAATGGAGATGCAAACATTCTCAATATAATATTATCAAATTGAATTCAACAATATCTATAATTTATTATCAAGTGGAATTCACCAGGCATGCAAGATTGGCTCAACATTCAGATATTAATCAATGTAATTCACCATATCAAAAAGCTGAAGAGCAATAATATGTTCATATAATCAGTGCAGAAAAGGCATTAAAAAGGAAAAGAAGAAATAAACTGTCTTTTTGTGCAGAAAACTTGATTATCTATCTATAAACCCCAAACTGAAATAACAACAATAGAAACAAAAGCCCCCGAAACTAATAAGCATGTATATCCAAATTACAGAATAAAAGATTAATGTACAAAAGTCGATTGTATTCCTAGGTGCCAGTAATGAACAACTGAAATCCAAAACTAAAACAATTATCATTTAAAAATAGCATGAAAAGATTAAATACTTAGGTAAATATAAAAGAATATGTACGAGATCTATATGACAAACTACAAATCATTGAAGAAAGAAATAAGAAATCTAAACAAATGGAGACATGTGCCCTATTTGTGGATTAGAACATTCAATGCTATTAATCTTTCTTAATTTTATTTACAGATCTGAGACATCTACAGATCCAAGGCAACTCCAGCTGGTCAGTCTGTCATTATACATAAACTGACTCAAAAGTTTAGATGGAAAAATAAGAGACCAACATCAGCATTGGCCATACTGAAGGGGAAGAGCCAAGTACCCTATTTCCAGGCTGACTGTAAAGCTACAGTAATCAAGTCAGTCTGGTAAAGGGGTGGGGAACCTGCGGCCTCAAGGCCACATGGCCCTCCAGATCCCCAGGTCAGCCCTTCAGCTGAATCCAAACTTCACAGAACAAATCCCTAAACATTTGGATTCAGACTAACGCCCATACTCAAGGATCCAGTTTTCATTGCTGTGCATTTATAAATGGGTTTGTAAACATATATACCTTTCTTTGACCTACAAGTTGACATAGCCCAGAAGCAGTAGCATCCCAGGAGCTATGCCTAGAACGCAAGTCTTTGTTTTCAGGAGCACTCTCAGGGGAAAGAAACCAGAGGTTCTTACAGACATAATGACTCTAGAACTGGAGCAGAAAATACACAAGATGAGCCTGAATGTGTTGTAGGACCAGAAAGTAAGAAAGTGCTCAGAAATAAATAAGTGAGCACCCACCCCCTTGATGAGGGTACAGTAGAGGAACACAGGAGCCAACTGAAAGAGCTCCCATGGCTAATGAAATTATTTGTGCAACAAAATAGGGAAATTAGTATTTGGTTATGATCTGCCAAATAAGATACTTTACCATGCATCACATTTGCCTTTTATGGGAGTCGCCAAGGACATCTTGCAAAAATGTGCTCTCCGCCTAATCTTGGTAAGAACCAATTCACAAATGATTTGAATGAAGCTATATGAGGTCTACTACATAGCAATAAGCCTTACTGATGACATAAAGCAGGCAGGAATTAAGGATATATTAAATAACATGATACCACTGCAAGAAAGGTTTTCTGTCTCTGGAGTTCTTTGGCTCCCCACTGCCCTTTCAGATGCTTCACTTAGATAGCATTAGAAGCGCACATGGAAATGCAGCATGGAAATGTTGGTCAACAATGTTGCCCATCAAGGTACTTGTCCCCCAAGCCATGGGGGATGGCCTTGGGCAGAGTGTGACGGTGGTGGTCAGGAAACACCTCCCTGCGGAGGTCATCTATAAATTGCACCTGAGTACAAGGTTAGACAAGGATGATTTGGAAGAATTATATTCCAGGCCGAGGAAAGAGCAAAGTGATTGATGGACAGAGAGAAAGGTTATACACCTGCCAGTCAATGGGAGGGGCTGAGATCTGAGACATGGAGTTTGGGCAGAGGTGGTCATTTATTAGGGCCTCACCTCATAAGCCAGAAGAAGGAATTGGGTTTCTGTAGATTTAGGAAGGAGTAGGTATGGTCAAATTTTGGGAACTACCATGGCAAGCCCGGGCTCTGTGACTGTCTTTGTTTTTCAGACAAGGGCGTATATGTAACTGTGTTGGTTTCCATGAATCCAAATCATCTAGTTAACAACTACAGGCCCACACGAGAGAAAAGCACTATTAAATTCAAGAAAGGGCAGGGGGCTCCATTAGTTCCCACTCATCAGGTACAAGGTGGGGGTACGGGACACACTTCTTGGCTGAGGAACTCAACTACAACTCAGACTTTGGACTTTAGACCTTACAAATGCAAATAATGTGACCTAATTGTATGGACCCTCATATTAACCCACAATAGAAAGTATTAATTTTTTTTTTAATTTCTTGATTGGTTATGATTTCTTACACCTACATCACTACCACCCGCTCCATCTCCCACTCTCTTTCATTTATAATTTTCTGAGGGTGTCCTGTCCACCACAGATATCCCACAAACATGGAAGAAATAACTGGATTAAAGTTTCCCCTGACTACAATCCCTGGTGGTCACTCAGGGTCACTGAGCCCAGAATGAGGCCTCATCTAGGCCCGTCTCTTCAGGAATCACTTGTTATTTACCTAGTATTTTTTAGTCACCTATAACAAGAAATTTTTTTCAGGGATTTTGTTACCACCTGTGCTTGTCCATTCAAAAAGCATCCAAACAATAATTGCCAAAATATAAACTTTTATTAGGGAAATTAAATTCATTCAGACAGATCAGGCATTTCTGGACTCTGTAATTGGGTAATGATCTGAATTTAAGTTAGATTTTTGTACATTTGCCCTTTAAAAAAAAAAAAAAAGTGTTTCTTGGGTGATTCTTCTGTGAAGAAGAAATAAATCAAACCCACTTACCTCTATCAAGGTCATATAGTTTTAAAATTATTTCATTCTGTTCTCTTCACCTCCCTTGGCATCTTACAAAGAGAAGACATGGCTGGAACCCTCAAGAATGATTTTGGCAGATGTGATGGATCGTGAAATGGTCCATCAGTGGCTGAGTTAGTCCATGCCCTGCTGAGAAAGAGCCAGGAGAGACCCATGCAGGCGCGAGGGACTGGTAATTTTGGAGTAATTGGATGAGACAACCTTAAGGTAGATTATTTCAAAAGAAGCAGCTTTGACTATTCTGTGTTCAATCTGAGTCCCATAAGAGGGGAAAGTAGGAGTTTTTAAGTTTTTGACCCTAAATGGATTCTATGAACAGTTAAACCCAGCAGAAGTGGCCTGGGGTACCAGAGTACCTAAGACCCTCATGAAAGCCAAGAGCAAATGAGGCTGATGGATGTCTGAGCCTGTGGGGGGTGGGGTGGGAGTCAGTCATTTGTGGGAACTACATGTGGGTGGAAGGTCCTTGGCTTCATCAGTTTGCATTTCTTCCCCGTAAGACAGGGAGGACTAATTTTAGTTACTGCCAAATCCTATAAGCGCAGTGCTGATAACCAGAAGAAAATGACCCATGAAGTAAGCAGCCTGCTGCCACCAGTCAGGCAGTTCCTGAGAACACGCGGCCTGCACGTTCCACTGAGCTTAGTGGTCTGGGTTGTTTGGCAGCATTGTTTCTGCCTGCTGGTGAGTGTCCGCACACACCACCACCACACTCAGCGTGCACCGCAAGCTGACTTTAGGGAGGCGCCATGTTTCCCCTGCATAATTGAGGCTAATTACTCGCTTCACACATATTGGATAAGGCTAACGTTGTGTTTGTTCTGGAAGAAGGAGCAAGAGTCCCCGCGCACAGTGGCCTGTGGTTCAGGAAACTTGACTGTGCATCAGAATCGGTGGAAGGCTGGCCAGACCATAGACTACAAATTCTCACACCTGAGTTTTGAACCAGCTGGTGGGGCTGAGGAACCTGCATTTCCAACAACTTCTTAGTGAGGGCGAGTGGCTGGCCAGGACCACACCCTGAATCTCACTAGTTTAGACCAGAAGAAGAGAGAGAGCTTGGAACAGATCACTCGGGTAGGGACATAAAGCACATGGGAAGTCAGAGTCACTCTCTGGTATTGAGAATGTTTTGTATTGAATGTATTTCAAGACAATTTTGTCTAACTTGTTAAATTCTCACATGCTTTTGGTAATTGGTATTAGGCTTATTTGCTTAATAAATTCATAATTCAGAGGCCCAAAGTGTGAAGCTAGTTTGGTATTAAAAAACAAAACGAAACAACACACAATGGGACTCTCCCTGCGAGTGGCGTTTATATTACCCAGAATGTCTGAAGTTTAGCATCAGTTTGTAATGGGAGAGTACAATTTCTCAAACTATGATTTCTGCTATTTATTTTCATTATCTTCCATGCTGGACTTCGAATGCACAGAACCGGGAGCTAATAAATGAGTGTTATTTTAAGCCACTAAATTTATTATTCAAAAAGAGAAAGTTAATACAGAACTAAAGGGCCCTTGCTGGTTCTGAGATTAACTGTTCCATCAGAAAGAAAACATATCCGGATGACTTTGTGAAGTTTGCAAATTTCAAAGAAAATAACATGAAGTTTCCTTCAGAGATAAACATTTTTCTACTTTAATTTATAAGGCTATAGGGAAATCATATTTCTACTTTGAGCATTTTAGCACGATATAGCTAAAATGTACATGTATCATTACAAATCCAATACGCCATCAGAATAGTGTAGATTAGAGGCTGCTTGTTCCAAACTGTTTATATAAACTAGTGGTAAATCAGGCTAGAATATGGAAAACCTCTCAAGGCCTGTGCTAAATGGAATCACTTCTCAGCCAGGATGCCCCAGCTATATTGCATCCTAAGAGGCATATTTGAAACAGTGTCCCAAAGTAGACGACAGGTGCTCTGAGGCAAGGGAGGACTGGCCTCTGCAAAAGACTGAAAGTCAGATTTTGCAAATAGATGAAGTTTCTTTCTTTTCCCACTAAATATAAAAAAGACAAATTCTTGACCAAGAGGTCTGACAGGCGGGGAACCTGGTGAATAAAGCTTAGAGAAACAGAGAAAGAAAGACGGGAAAGAGGAGAGGCAGAGACTGGAACAGCTATTGTTCCTGCGGGAAGGGAAGTAGGCTCACTGTCACCTCTGCCAAGGGGGCCCAACACAGGCTTCTGCTACCTTTTCTTCATATTACCTAGCTGCTCATAAATATTTATTGAGTTGGGAATGAAGAATGAGGGTGAAAGGGATCTAGAGGAAGAGACACCAAGGACCAGGTGTGGCTTATGCCTGCAATGCTGGCACCGTGAGAGGCCCATGGGGGAGGACTGCTTTAGCTTAGGAGTTCAAGACCAGCCTGAGCAAGAGGGAGCTACCATCTCTTCTAAAAATAGAAAATTAGCAGGGTGTCCTGGCGGGCACCTGTAGTCCCAGGTACTTGGGACGCTTGGGCAGGAGAATGTTTTGAGCCCAGAAGTTTGAGGTTGTTGTGAGGTAGGCTGATGCCAGGGCACTCTCACCTGGGGCAACAGAGTGAGTCTCCGTGTATAAATAAATAAATGTGCTATGCATGAAAGAAGGGGACAATTAAAAAAAGTAGAGACAGTAAGAATGAAGTAGGGAGCAGAAGGCAGGGAGAGAGAAGAGGGAGGAGGAGCACAAGAAGAAGAAAGTTTAATTTATAGAGCTGAATTGAATTTGCAGGTTGTTCTTTGGCAGCCATCACTGTGGCTGCTTAGTTTTTCTATAGAAAAAAACAGAACTGTCTGATACCAGATACCTCAAAATGTATCATGCATGTGCACCTGAAGTCCCAGCTGCTAGGGAGGATGAAGCAGGAGGATCATTTCAGCCCAGGAGGGCTCAGTTGAGGTTGCAGTGAGCCATGTTGGCACTCAAGCCCTGGCGACAGAGCAATACTCTTGTCTGTGAAAAAGAAAAAGAAAGACTTCATACAGAAGGAAAGAATGACACAGTCAAGGAGACCCTTTCCTGAGATGGTTTTATCTGTTTTAAGCCTTCTTGGCTCAGTGCTATCCGGGCACTACAACCACTTTCAGTAAGGGAAATCAGTGGCTGAGAACTTAGGGATAGCAGAAAAATTAGAGGTGAAAGAATTATCAAGACTGATATTAAGCCTAATTCATAATGTTTCCTTGGCCGTGAGTCTAAGACTTTCCTCCAAGTGATCAAGTGGAGAAGGGTTATGATCAATCAGAGTATAAGGCAACAGAAAAGCTTCAAGGAAAAACATCAAGACAACCTCATACACCTTGCTTTAATACCCTCTATAAACCTGGCTTTCCCGCAGGAGCTCTCCATTTCAGAGATAGACTGCCAAAGTGAGAGATTGTCCTTATGCCAAGGGCAGTCTCAAAAGAAAAGTGCCTCATTAACCTGGCTGCTTCTTAAGGCAAGTAAACTACGCAGCACTCAGGAGAAGGGGCCCATAATTAAGAAATTAAATAACAATAATTACCAGCACCCATAACCTACAGAAACCACAAGGGACACATAAGCCCTTGAATAAGATGCATTTTTATGAAAGTGAGGAATTGTAAACGAGCCCCATTTTTCAAAGAGCAAATTTAATTGCCTAGTAACATATTAAAAAGAAAAGATATAAAATTGAAGCAAACATTATTTTCTTATGAAAACAGTCAAATGTTACCAGATTTGAAATGATTATAATGATGTAATTCAGTGATTTAAACTTTTGCCAGCGTAACTGTATAAGTAAGCAAGCTTAACTCTGAATTCTGAATTAACATTACCCCAATTTCACATTCTAAAGTCAGCATTATCTGTTGGAAGGGGCAGGTGAGTAGCCTGGTTTTCCAGGATATGGTGTTGCTGTTTTCCCAAGGGGCCTGGTGGGGCTGGGAACTGAGGGTGGAGGAGGAATCTCTGCACTGCTCAACCTGGTGGGGGCATCTCAGGGTCCCTAGAACAGATGCTTCTCTTCCCAGCCCTGATATGCTTTTCCCTGGGCATGAGTTTGTCCTTAGATCATATACAGGCTTTACACAACTGCCCCTGGGCCTATTTGACACTCCCTGGTAATTACCACAAAAAGTTAAGCCCTCCCAAGGTCTTTGGTCCCCTTCCCTGGGCAGGCTGGCTGCCCCAGCTTCTCCTTTCAGCTCACTGACCTGAATGAATGCTTTATTAAAAAACTGTCCCCAACCTCCTTGTTGAAGGAAATTGTGCCTAAGGAAGCATGCTTTATACTCTTTGTTCTGAACTCATGAAAGGAACAAAGGATGATTTATGGGGCACACATCAAAAATTGATGAAGAAAAAGTCTGTGAAGAGGTAAGAATCAGAACATAGAAAATTTTATTTTTCCCTGACGTGGGCTTTTTGGCTCCTATGCAATGCCTCCTTCGTAACACTGTCCCAGTTGTCTATGCTGATTTTTTTTAAGCTTTATTAGATATGAGTAGATGTTAAATTCTTTTGCAAGTCTCAGACCCCTGATGATTACTGCAGAGAACCACAGGCACAACACCCCTGAGACCCCACCAACTTTCAGAGACTTCATGACATCATTGGAAAGCAGCTTCACACATTCACAGATGTTTATCCTTGTCTCAAAATCTGCATCCTGCTGCGCGTATTCTCTGTGTTTGCTGAGTCCTCCTGCATGAACACTGGCATATTTATTACATGTTTTATGAATATTTCAAAAAAGCAAACAAACCAAGTTGTTTCATGATTTGCTCATCAACAAACCTCACCTTTTTTAAGACCCAAAAACCTACGAAACTAACCTGCAGGCTGAGGTCTGCCCAGGGCCTAGCTCAGACTGACCAAGGCTGGCAGGATGCTGGAGCCGCAGCATCCACACTGGGTGTGCTCTGGAAGCCCCCATGTTGCCCTGAGCATGAAACCAAACAGGACCCTGGAGATAGCATGGTGTCCCCATGTGCCACTGCACCACGCAGTCCTTCTGGAGACACTTTGCAGTTCACCCAGTTGATCAGCACAGCCTATGCTACAGTGTCCTGCTGACCATACAACCCCCAGAGAGGGAGGAGCCATCCGACTGGCAGCCCATTCACTCACTGCTCTGCACAGCTCTTGGGAGTCCTGTCTCCAGGCTCCAAATCTAGATTTCCAACCTTCCCTGGGTTAGACTCCAACTCAGAGGGAACCCTGGAGATGCTGCTGTGGTACTGATCACCTTGCTGCAAACTCCATCCAGCCTTTTCTTACACACGTGCTGCCTGGCATGGAGCTGTCCCCCTGGGTCCAGACACCCTCCTCTGCTGGCTCCTGCTCTTGGGGTCCTGCATGCTCAGCATGAAGTACAGCTGGTCATGGCCCAGGACTCAGTTCCTGAAAACAGCCAGCAGCTGCACAGTTACCCACAGTGAGAAGTTAAGGTTTTGGAGGAGCAGCAGCTCCCAAGACAGACAGGAGCTTGCAGAGGAACCTCACAGATGCCCCCACACCTGCCCTTCATGGGTTCTTTTTGTCCAAATTCTGTTGGAGTCTGGATCTCAAAAGGGATGTTACACCTCTTCATCTTTACTTCTAGCAAAACTTAGGAGAACAGCGGGGAGATCACTTGTGAATTTGGTCTGTGTAATGTCATCCTGGCCCCGAGACTCACTTGTCTCCCCCACACCTCCTCCTTCATCTAGAGAGACTAGGGCCACCAGTGTGTCCTTTCCAGACCCTCTTTCTCTAGGTGACAAAGCACAAGCAGTCACAGGGAACAGGGCAGGAGTGATGATCAGATTAACTTTTGGTACAAACTCAGCTAGAATCTGAAAAGCAATGTGAAGTCTGTACAAAAAAGTTGCTGTTCTCTTATATAGGGGGGATGTCACCACCAAGGATAGATGGTGAGCAGAGGCTGGAGGCCATCTAGACAGATCTGAGTGGGTGCAATGAGGGAAGACAGATGGGTTGTGGGAAGACCAGTAAGGAGGCTGTCACAGTGGCCAAAGGAGATGTAATAAAGACTGAACACAAGGCAGTGGCAGAGGAAGTGATAATGCTGAAATTAAATTCATTTTCAAAAAGGGAATTTAAAATTGTGTCTTTTCAAATAAAGCCATTTCTCTGTGGCCCAAATTCAGTGCTGCCACAGCTGGCCACACGACTATGCAGAGCGCGTGGAAATGAATGGCTCTCCTGAAGTCGAGCCACACAGCAGCCCGGCCCAGTGTTTCTGAAACAGGAAGGTGTATAAATACCCAGAGCTTTCTCACAGAGCTCTCTGGAGACGGATAAATTATAACTCTCAGCAAAGCAAGGAATGAAAACAGAAATATTAAGGCAGGCAAGGAGGGACCAGCAAACAGAGGACAAATAAAATAATAAGAAGGATTTTATACTCTGAAGGTAATGGATTTTGTACCGCGGGCAGGAGAAGAGAGGCAAGGTTGGAAGCCATGGCTGTAGAGCGAGGGCACCCGCTCCCATGCTGAGGGTAACAGCTTGGGAGACTCAGTTACAACTTTCATTCAAGCATAGGGGTGTGCCCCACTATTCTCAGAAAATTATTTCATTTTAAAGAAAAGGATGTGACTGTGTCAATGTTGGGACGGGTCCTTGGCCACCCACCAGTCCTGCCCATGTGTTTGTCCAGCTCGGGCCTCCAGCCACAGAGCCCAGAGACCAAGCACCCTCTTTCCTAATGCCCTTCAGCTGGAAGTGGCCCCGGGGCCCCACTGCATGGAATGTGAGGGGCATGGTGCTAGGGGCTTGTGGGATAGATGTTTCTTTCTTCAAAAAATAGAGGGGTTCTCTCCCTGCCCTGCTACTTGCCTGCAGAGAAGGCAAGTTGTTATGTGAGAACTCATTTTGCAACCACAAGAGGGAAGCAGGAAAAACAGAGCTGCTGACTTGTCCTGCCACCAGGGGGCTGCGGGACTGATCTGGAACCACTGACTCGGTCCTGCCACCAGGGGGCTGCGGGGCTGATCTGGAACCACTGACTGGGTCCTGCCACCAGGGGGCTGCGGGGCTGATCTGGAACCACTGACTGGGTCCTGCCACCAGGGGGCTGCGGGGCTGATCTGGAACCACTGACTCGGTCCTGCCACCAGGGGCTGCGGGGCTGATCTGGAACCACTGACTTCGGTCCTGCCACCAGGGGGCTGCGGGGCTGATCTGGAACCACTGACTTTGGTCCTGCCACCATTCTATCATGTCCCATTTATTTGTTTTTGTTATTGCTATGATTGCTCTGGGGATCTTCATCAATTCTTTCTTTGCCTACCAGAGTTTTTCAACATTTTTTTCTAGGATTCTTACAGCGTCCTTCCTTAGTTTTAAGTCTTTTATCCATTGAGTTCATTTTAGCAAGTGGTGAGAAGTGCAGATCCTGTTTCAGTCTTTTACAAGTGGCTGTTCAGTTTGCCCACCACCATTTATTGAACAGGGATTCTTTTCCCTAGTATATGTTTTTATCTGTTTTATCAAAAATCATATTGGAATATGAGGATGATTTCATCTCTGGGTTCTCTGTTCTGATCTGGTCTGTCTTTGTTCTTGTGCCAGCACTGTGCTGTTTTGGTTACTATGGCTTTATGGTATATTCAGCTGGAAGTCTGGCAAAGGGATGCCTCCTGGTTTATTTCTTTTTTTTTGTAAGGTTTAATTGGCTATTTGTGGTCTTTTCTGGTTCCATATGAAGCATAGAACTATTTTTTTTTCTAGATCTGTGAACAATGACATTGGTATTTTAATGTAAATTGCATTGAATCTTTAAGTCACTTTGGGTAGTATAGACATTTGGGCAATGTTGATTCTGCTAATCCATGATCATGGTATATTTTTCTATCTGTTCATATTCTCTGCAGTTCCTTTCCTCGGTGTTTTATGATTCTCCCTATAGAGATTTTTCATCTCCTTTGTTAAGTATAATCCTAGCTGTTTTCTTTTTTTTGTTGCTACTGCAAAAGGTATTGTGCCTTTGATTCAATTCTCAGGTTGGCTGTTATCAGCATATATGAAAGCTACTGATTACTGCACATTGATTTTGTAACCTGAGACTTTGCTGAATTTATTGATCAATTCTGGGAGCCTTTTAATTGAATCTTTGGGGTTTTCTATCTATAAAATCCTACTGTCAGCAAAGAGCAATAGTTTGAACTCTTCTTTCCCGATTTGTACACTCATGATTTTCATTCCATGTCCAGTTGCACTGGCAAGAATTTCTAGCACTATATTGAATAAAAGTGGTGAAAGTGAACCACCCTGTTTGGTTTCAATTCTAAGTGGAAATGCTTCCAATTTCCACCCATTAAATATGATGTTGGCTGTAGGTTTTTTGTATATTGCCTTTATTGAATATCTATAGAAGCACAACTCACAATCTCAAAGACATGGAAACAACTTCAGTGCCCACCATCTCATGCATGGATTAATAAAATGTAGCCTATGCAAGCTATGGAGTACTATACTACTCAGGCATTAAAAAAATGGCCATCTACTCTCTGTCATGACAACCTTGATGGAACTGGAAACCATTCTTCTAAGTGAAACATCACAAGAATGTATGAGAAACAAACACATGTGCTCAGTACCAAGTGAGTTCTGACTGATCACCATTTAAGTACATATGGAAGTAAATCTCAGTGTAAATTGAGTGGAGAGGGGGTGAGAAAATTCACACCTTTTCTGTATGGTGTACCCTATCTCTGTGAAAGTTACACTTACAACTTTGCCTCAATTTGTACAAAAAATAAAGTTATGTAAACAAACACATGAACCTCTAATATTCTGAATTTTTTTTTTTTTTAAAGATATCAATTTAGAGGCAGAACACTGCAATGGGAATGTGTGTGCTATCGTAAACCAAGTGCATACTCAGGGAGGCGAAGGAAGACAAAGGTCTTTTGAAATTATTACCTGTGGCTGCAAAGATTAAAAGCAAATGTGATGCCAGTCTGTGTTTGGACAGGCAATTTCTGGGAAAATGTCCTCAAAGAAGTATTTTCTGTACAAGGTTCTGGTTTTTGTAGAACATTTTGGTGATAGTTTTTGCTAACAAAAGGCACGAGAACCATGTATAAAACCTTCTTTCAATCTATTTGTCAAGATTTTTTTAAACATCATTAATAACTCCCTTTTGATTCTGAAAAGTTTCACAGAGATAATTCAGATTTTTAAAAAGGCATAGCTATACGAAAATTATAAACAATCGTAGGAGACAAGAAATGTTGAAAACTCAGAATTCCTTAAATTGCAGGTCTATTATTCAAGATTATGTTACCTCTTATCAAAGCTGGACAATGTGTTCACTTCATAATGTATAGTAAAAATTAGCCTTCACTAGACCCAACTATATCAGATGCTGAAGGTTAATATTTCTCAATTTTAGTACTACTCAAATTGTACTGTGTCAGACCTGGACAACAAATTTAAATTACCAGAGGTATCTAAAAAAGCACACCCAGTGGACTGTGAAAAGCCCCTACAAAGATCCCAGCACGTGTCCAAGGCCTGGGCTGTCATCTGAGATGCAGGGCAGGGCCCTCCCTATCTTCATAGAATGAGGTCAGTTGCAAGTTGTGCTCCTGGAAGCTGCTCTGTCTCCTTTTGAGTCAGCCTGCTTTGTTTGATGCGTTATTCAATCAGGAGATGTCATTGTGATAAAGAAGGAAACACTCCGAGGAAGTAAGATCCCCCTTAGGACTCAGATTTGAATTGCTGCTTTAAAGAATGGGAAAAGATCTCCTTCGGAATCTGAAGAGCAAGGTGCTTACCTCTGCTTCCCTCACACAAGGGAACAGCTAATCCTTTGATCTGTCTGGCACTTTTATTACACATACTCTGTATGTGTAAGTGCCTTGACTGTGCACTTAACACAGGTGTTGTCAATTCTTCTTCCAGACAAACACAGAAAGGAAAAGTACTCGATGCTAAGGGTACTAAACAACCAGGGGCAGGAACCCCAGAGATTCTGTGGTTTTCCTGCTTCTAATTTTTTTAAAGTCTGAAATGTACCTTACGTAGTTTGAGCTGTGTGGGAGGCCAGCGCCATTAGCAGCTCAGGTGGGAGGACTAAGAGGACACCCCCTCCTTGTCCAACTGGGACAGTGTGAAGTTCCGGGACTTGGGGAGCTTGTTTCCTTGTCTGTAAGGTCCAACCACCAAACACAAGCAAAAGTCCAAACATAGTACCTGAAACATAGTGGAAATAAAAAATATTTTATTGCTATTATATACTCCTATTATACCCACTATCCATTATCAGGTGCAAATGACACCATACTTAAGGTGCTTAAACCAACAAACATCACTTCCCAGGGAACTGTAAACCAACCCTCCACCATCTTTAGGATAAAAGATTCAGCCTTGCATCTGTACAGTCTGATTTCCTTTATAGTCTGATTATCTTTACACGCGATCCTTGCAGTACCCATCAGGGATATTAATGGGTCCACCTACATCCAGATGCATGGAACCACTGGGGCACACTGCCCACGGGACGTGCTCATCCAGGGCTGTGGCCACAGCCTGCAGGACAAGGAGGCGGCTGTCCAGGCATCTCTGCAGGTGCTGCCTACCTTCCTCTGTGGCCTGTCTTGCAAAGCCATTGGACTGTGTGACCATTCACTCTGATCTGCTCTGCAGTTTTGCTCTAGGGTAAACAGTGGGATTCCTTTCAGGCTTTCTTCTTTATAGCCGACTTGACACTCAATGCCTTCAGTGCTGGGCACTTGGGGCATTTTGCAGGAGGAAAAGGCTTCCTGTAATTCCAACATGGAGCAGAGTGACCTGGCCGTGTGGACCTAAGGCCATCAGGAGGGTCTGCACAGCCTCGTGTCCAGAACCCAGTCCTTCTGCAGTCTGTGCCAGAGCCTGGCCGTAGGCTTTCCACAGCTATCTTGACCTAGAAACTGGAGCCCCCATTTCCCATCTGCTTAGAAAACCTCCTGCCTGTGCAGACGCCAGGATTCCCTCTGTAAGTCCTGTGTGGCTTCCAACAAGCTACCGTGGACCTGAATGTCACCTTCTGTTCACCTTCAAGCTACCCCTCCACTGCTAACTTGATGTGAAGTCCATGGCCATGGAAGGTCCTCTGTCTCCAGCACCGCCTATGCTGCCCTGTGGGGATTAGGGCAGAATTTTGGGGAATGGGTAGGTTGTTCTTAATAATAAATCACTCTGTCTCTAACCTAGGAGTCTCATGTCTCATGTCCTGTGTCAGGATCTATACAATTGTGGCAGGCTAACTTGCTCATTAGTAAGTAGAGGAAAATTTCAGACAAAATTTCTTTGTTCCTGACAGCCAGCAGGACAGAGGAGAGTGTCCTGTGTGAGCCCCTATAGCAGTGCATACACCCATTTATACAGAAATCTGGGAGGTTTCCTCTTTACCTATGTTCTGCCCCTGCCGAGTATAAAACCTCAGGTGCAGAGAGACAAGAATCGTTTATGGTGAGTGAGGTTTCCCTACTGGCTTAAAAGCCTCATCTCCTGAATCCCAGATCCCTGCAAGGGCATGCCAGTTCTGAGAGCCACCACTCTCTGGAGGGCCATCTTTATAGCTTCTTACTGAGCATTTGTACAGCCCTCCTAGGCCAGCAGAAATTTGCTAGTCAGGGGTCTTTTCTCCAATAATCAATATCACCTAGTGACATCATTGAGATTCTCCCTTTATCTAATTTCCAGGGACATGGAGTTACAAAGCTAACATACACAAAATTCTCATGCCAAAGGAGAACATAGTTTGTCAGCCTTATTCTAAAATGTCCTCTGCTCCATTTTTCTCTGCAACGTGAGTGCTAAGTTCTCTGTCAGAGAACTCTTAGTTCTAAGTTCTAAGTTCTCTGCATTTTGTGTACCTTTCCATCCTCCAAATAAGCCAAATATGCTGTGTTTTTATTTTATTTTATTTATTTTTTTTTTATTGTTAAATCGTGGCTGTGTACATTGGTGCAATCGCCTGTACCCATTCTAAGATGCACCATAGATGTGGCCCCACCCATTACCCTCCTTCTACCAAAACCTCCCCCATCCCTTCCTTGGCCCTTTCCTCATAGTCTTGTGGTATAGTTGGGTTATAGCTTTCATGTGAAAGCTATAATTTAGCTTCATAGTAGGGCTGAGTACATTGGATACTTTTTCATCCATTCCTGAGATACTTTGCTAAGAAGAATATGTTCCAGCTCCATCCATGTAAACATGAAAGAGGTAAAGTCTCCATCTT
>CAUYPK010040562.1:0-47527 GCA_963574355.1 Loris lydekkerianus | reverse complement strand
ATACCCTCACATCAGATACAGCTGAAGCTCTGTTTGGACATACAGATGATGATGAGGAGGAATCCAGTTTTGAAGGATTTTAACCTTTGTGATTTAGCTTGATTACCTGTTAAGCTAAGCGCACCAAATCAAATAACCTGTATGACCTGAGTATAAGCCAAGTTCGGGTTTTTTGGCACAAAATTTCAGCACAAAAACTCGGCTTATACTCGAGTATATATAATAGTTAAGATGACAATACTACCCAGAATAATCTACAGATTAAATGCAATCTCTATCAAAATCCCAATGGCATTTTCTTACAGAATTAGAAAAACACAACCTAAAATTCTAATGAATTTTAAGGGACCCAAAATAGCCTTAATAATCTTAAAAATTAACAAAGTTGTAGGACATAAAATTCTTGGTTTCAAAACTTATTATAAAGCCACAGCAATTTGAATAGTGTATTTCTGGCATGAAAACAGACATACACCAATGGAATACGGTAGAGAGCCCAGATACAAACTAGTAGCATAAATGGTCAATTGGTTTTCAAAAAGGATGCCAAGACAACTCAAGGGAGAAAAAGACAGTCATTTAAACAAATGGTGCTGGGATATCCATGTGGCAAAAAAATGAAGTTGCGCCCTTACCTTAAACCACATAGAAAAATTAACTCAGAATTGACCAAACACTAAAAAATAGGATTTAAAAATGTAAAACTTTTAAATGAAAACATAGAGGAAAAGCTTCATGGCAATGGTTTCTTTCTTTCTTTTTTTTTGGGGGGGGACAGAGTCTTACTTTATTACTGTTGGTAGAGTGCCGTGGTGTCACATAGCTCACAGCAATCTACAACTCCTGGGCTTAGGCGATTCTCTCACTTCAGCCTCCCAAGTAGCTGGGCCTACAGGCGCTTGCCACGACGCCCTGCTATTTTTTTGTTGTAGTTTGGCCAGGGCCGGGTTTGAACCCGCAAGCCTCAGTTTATGGGGCTGGCGCCCTACCCACTGAGCCACAGGTGCCACCCAAGAGACAGAGTCTTATTATGTCGCTCTGGGTAGAATGCCTTGGTGTCACAGCTCAGAGCAAACTAAAGTGATTCTTTTGCCTCAGCCTCCCAAGAGGCTGGGACTACAGGCACCTGCCACAATGCCTGGCTATTTTTTGTTGTTGTTGCAGTTGTCATTGTTGTTTGGCAGGCCCAGGCCGGGTTCGAGCCTGCCAGCCTCAGTGTCTGTGGCTGGCACCCTCACTGCTGAGCTGTAGGTGCCAAGCCTTGCAATACTTTCTTAATATGACACCAAAAGCACAGGCAATAATAAAAAGTTGAACTTCATCAAAATTAAAAACTTCTGTTCATCAAAGGACATTATCCACAGAGTGAAAAATGCAGTCTATAGAATAAGAGAAAAGATCTGCACATTATACATCTGATAACAGATTGATATTCAAAATACATAAAGAATTCTTACAACTTAACAAAAAACCCAAACAAATTGATTTAAAAATGGGCAAAGGACTTGAATATACATCTCTCCAAAGAAAATAAACAAATTGCCAAAAAACACATGAAAAAATGCTCAACATCATCAGGAAAACAAATTGAAACCACAATGAGATATCACTTCACACTCATTTGGATGGCTACTATAAAACAAACTAAAAAAGAAACAGAAAATAACAAGTATTAGCAAGGATGTGGAGAATTTGGAACCCTTTGCATTGTTGGTAGGTATGTAAAATGGTACTCCCACTGTGGAAAACAGTATTGTAGTTTCTCAAAATTTTAAAAATAGAGTTAACATATGATACAGCAATTCTACTTATGGATGCAGAGCTAAAATCAGGGTTGTGAAGAGATTATTTGTTCACTCATGTTCATAGTGGCATTATTCACAATAACTAAAATCTGGAAGCAACCGAAGTAGTCTATCACAAGAGATGAATGGATGAACAAAATGTAGTATATAAATACAACTGAATATTATTCAGGCTGAAATAGGAAGAAAATTTTGACACACACTACAACATGGATAATCTTTGAAGATATTATATTAAATGAAATAAACAAGTCACAAAGGGCAAATATGTACAATTCACTTATATGAGGCACCTAAAATAGTCAAATTCATAGAGACAGAAAGTAGAACAGTGCTTTCCAGTGGTTAGGAGGAGGCAGGATAGGGAATAACCATAAAGCATTTCAGTTTGGGATGATGAAAGAAGTTCTGGAAATGGATAGATGGTGGTGATGATTGCATAACAATGTAAATGTACTTATGTTACTAAATTGTACACTTAAAAATGCTTAAGGGTGGGGGCAGTGCCTGTGGCTCAGTGGGTAGGGAGCCAGCTCCATATACTGAGGGTGGTGGGTTCAAATCTGACCCTGGCCAAACTACAACAGAAAAATAGCTGGGCATTGTGGTGGGCATCTGTAATCCCAGTTACTCGGGAGGCTGAGGCAAGAGGACCCTGGGCTAAGGCCCAGGAACTGGAGGTTGCTGTGAGCTGTTTCTACCGAGGGCCATAAAGTGAACTTTTGTCTCTAAAAAAAAAATAAAAAAAATGCTTAAAATGGTAGGCAGCACCTCAGTGGGTAGGGTACCGGCCCCATATACTGAGGGTGGCAGGTTCAAACCCGGCCCCGGCCAAAACTGCAACAACAAAAAAATAGCTGGGCATTGTGGCAAGTGCCTATAATCCCAGCTACTCAGGAGGCTGAGGCAAGAGAATTGATTGCCTAAGCCCAGGAGTTGGAGGTTGCTGTGAGCTTGTGATGTTACAGCACTCTACAGAGGGCGACAAAGTAAAACTCTCAAAAAAAAGCGTAAATTGGCAATTTTTTAAAATTAGTTTTTATTTTTCCCCCCAGTTTTGTGCATATTAATGCAATCATGGGGTACAATGTGCATGTTTTATATACAATTTGAAATATTTTCATCACACTGGTTAACATAGCCTTCCTGGCATTTTCTTAGTTATTGTGTTAAGACATTTATATTCTACACTTAGTAAATTTAACATGTACCCTTGTAAAATGCACCGTAGGTGTTGTCCCACCAATTACCCTCCTCCACCCATTCTTTCCCCTCCCCTAAAGTGATAAATTTTATGTCAGGTATATTTTGTGGCACACACACAAAAATAACTTGTTAAAAAAGTTAACCCAGAAATACTTCCAAGAAAAGTAAATCAGAAGGAATAAAACTATGGTCAAAATTTGACACTGACTGACTTGAGGAAGCCATCATCTCTGGCACCTGAGGCAATGTAGAGAGATCCAAGGGCTCGGGCAAGAAAGGGCAAGGCCACGGGTGAGCTGAAATTTAGGTAGCAGTACTCAGGAAACAAAAATTAAATAAAAATGATGAAAATAGGTTTTCTGTGAGAAAAACAAATGAGATGAAAGTTATACAAGGGCTGGATTTTTTAGTTTAGTTTTGTTTTTTAGAGATAGGATTTGCTCTTTTACCCAGACTGGAAGGCAATGATGTGATCATAGCTCACCAGGACCATCAACTACTCAGCTCAAGTGATCCTCTTCCTTCAGCTTCTCAAGTAGCTAGGACAACAAGTGTTCACCTTAGCACATCTGGCTAATTTTTAGATTTTTTGTAGAGACGGGGTCTTACTACACTGCCCAGGCTGGTCTCAAACTCCTGGCCTCAAGCAATTCTTTTATCTTGGCCCTTGGCTTCCCAAAGTGCTGGGATTATACAAGCCACTGTGCCTGGCTAGGGCCTTTTTTTAAAATAGAAATTATAGCTGGGCATGGTGGCTCATGCCTGTAATCCTAGCTTTCTGGGAGGCCAAGGTGGGTAGATTGCCTGAGCTCACAGGTTTTAGACCAGCCTGAGCCAGAACGAGACCTTGTCTCTAAAAATAGCCATACATTGTGGGTACCTATAGTCCCAGCTACAGAGGCTGAGGCTTGAGGTTGCTGTGAGCTATGATGCCACGGTACTGAGCATGGCAAAGTAAGACTCTGTCTCAAACAACAACAACAAAAAAAAAGGAATTCCGGGTGGCGCCTGTGGCTCAGTGGGTAGGGTGCTGGCCCCATATACAAAGGGTGTTCAAACCTAGCCCCGGCCAAACTGCAACAAAAAATAGCTGGGTATTGTAGGCACCTGTGGTCCCAGCTACTCCGGAGTAGCTCTCCGAGGCAAGAGAATCGCCTAAGCCCAGAAGTTGGAGGTTGCTGTGAGCTGTGTTGACTCCATGACACTCTACTAAGGGTGATAAAGCAAGACTCTGTCTCTACAAAACAAAACAAAAAAAACCCCACAAAAAACCAAAAAAGGAATTCCATTGGTCTGGGTGCAGTGGCTCATGCCTGTACTCTGGGAGGCAGGTGGATTGCTTGAGCTTAGGAGTTGGAGACCAGCCTGAGAAAAAGCAAGACCCTGTCTCTAGTAAAAATAGAAAAAGTAGCAGGGTGTTGTGAAAGGTGCCTGCTACTTGGGACGCTGAGGCAAGAGGATCACTTGAGCCCCAGAGTTTGAGGTTGCTGCGAGCTATTATGCCAAGGCACTTTACACAAAGTGAGACTCTGCCTCCAAAAACATAGATAGATAAATAAATAAGAATCCCAGGATAACTTAGCCCTTGAAATTATGTGAGTAAATAATTTGATTTAGGAGTAAACACTAAGCAATCATATGGCTCAAGAAAAAGAAAAAGTGAAGGACAAATAGAGTTTCTCAAACAAAAACTGAGGCAACTTATTGATGGTAGACATGCCTGGCCAGAAATATTAAAAGAAGTCTGTCAGAAAGAAGGAAAAAGATAAAACAGATCAGAAACTCAGATCTACAAAAAGAAAGATTAGGAAAGGAATAAAAGTAAAGTAAAACCTTTTCTAATTCTTAGTTGAATGAATAGGCAACTATTTGTTCAAAATAATAAGAGCAACAATATATTGGGTGATTACAGCTAGACAAGTGAAATAAATGACAGTAATATATTACAAGGGACAGGGGAAAGAGTACAGGTACAGTGTCATTTGAAAGTTGACTTAGATTAGTTGTAAATATATATTAAAAACTCTAGAGCAAACACTAAAATTTTTTTTTAAAGTATAACAGCTATGTTAAAAGAAGAGAGAAAATGGAATCATATAAAATGCTTGATTAGGGCCAGAAAGGCAGGAAAAAAGGGGAAGATTAAAAATGGAGACCTAGCTATATTTTGTCTTTAAGACACCATTTTAAATATAAAGACATAATTTTTTTTTTCAGACAGTTTCACTTTTTTCTTTCTTCTTCTTCTTTTCTTAATTAAATCATAGCCGTGCACATTAATGCAATCATGGGGTACAATGTGCAGAGTTTCACTTTGTCACCCTTGGTAGAGTGCTGTGGAGTCACAGCTCACAGCAACCTCCAACTCCTGAGCTTAGGCTATTGTCTTGCCTCAGCCTCCCAGTAGTTGGGACTACAGGAGCCCTCCACAACACCCGGCTATTTTTTTGTTGCAGCTTGGCTGGGGCTGGCACCCTACCCACTGAACCACAAGTGCCGCCCATAAAGACACAAATTAAAAATAAAGTGATGGAGAAAGACATGCCATGCTAATACCAACCTAAAGAAAGCAGAAATAGCTGCATTAATTTCACACAAAGAAAATTTTAGAACAAGAAAACTTATCAGGGACAAAGGTGGGTATTACATAATGATAAAGGGCTCAATTTTCCAGAGATCTAACAATTTTTAACATGTATGCATCTAACAAAAGAATGCCAAAATACACAATGCAAAAATTGATATAAGTGCAAAGAGAAAGAGATACACCATTAATAGTGGAGACATGATTTTATCAGTAACTGGCCAATCCAGTAGGCAGAACAATAAGGATATAGTTGAACTGTTGGAATTTTCCAGCTATCTGTCTGATAATGACTTCTGCTTTAATTCTAAGAGCATCCTTGTATGATTATGGTCCAAGAGCACACTATTCTTCTACACTTACTAAGGTGTGTTTTATGGACCTGAGTGTGATCTATCTTGGTGAATATTCCATGTGAGATTGAGCAGAATGTGTATTCTGTTGTATTCTGTAAGTATTAGTTAGATTTGGTTGATTGCTGTTCAATTAAATTATATCTCAAAATACTGAGACATCAAACAATACAATTCTAGGTAATAAATGGGTCAAAGAAAAAGTCTTAGGGAAATTTTTTTATTTTATTATTTTATTATTTTTATTTTTTTATTGTTAAATCATAGCTGTGTACATTAGTACAATCAAGGGGTACAATGTGCTGGTTTCATATACAATCTTAAATATTCTCATCAAACTGTTCAATGTAGCCTTCATGGCATTTTCTTAATTATTGTATGTAGACATTTGTATTCTGCATTTAGTAGGTTTTGCCTGTACCCATTCTAAGATACATCAAGTCTTAGGGAAATTTAAAAATATTTTGAATTAAATGAAAATGAAATACAGCTTATCAAAATCTGTGGAATGCAGTGAAAGCAGTGCTTAGAAGGAAATTTATACTATTGACTGTATGAATGGATATATAAGAAAAGAAGGCTGAGCACGGTAGCTCACATCTGTAATCCCAGCACTCTGGGAGGCCAAGGCAGATGGATAGCATGAACTCAGGAGTTTGAGACCAGCCTGAGCAAGAGTGAGAACAGTCTCTAGTGAAAAATAGAAAAACTAGGTGGGCATTGTGGTACATGCCTGTAGTCCCAGCTACTCAGGAAGCTCAGGCAAGAGGATCCTTTGAGCCCAGAGTTTGAGATTGCTAGGAGCTAAGTTGCCTGGGGCAACAGAGGGACAGAGGGAAACACTGTCTGGCCCCCATCCCCCCGAAAAAAGCTTGTTCTTTGAAAATAAGAGAAGATACAAATTACTAAAAATATGTCATCACAGCTTGGTGCCTATGGCACAGTGGTTAAAGTGCTGGCCACATACATACAGGCTTGTGAGTTCGAACCCAACCTGCGGTCAGCCAAACAACAATGACAACTATAACCAAAAAAACAACCGGGTGTTGTAGTGGGTGCCTGTATTCCCAGTTACTTAGGAGGCTGAGGCAAGAGAATTGCTTAAGCCCAAGAGTTGGAGTTGCTGTGAGCTGTGACACCACAGCGCTCTACAAAGGGAGACACAGTGAGACTGTCTCAAAAAGGAAAATATATCATTACTGATCCTATGGATATTTATGAACAATTCTAAGCCCACAAACTCGACAAGTTAGATGACATGAATCCTGGGCGGCGCCTGTGGTTCAGTGACCAGGGCGCTGGCCCCATATACTGAGGGTGGTGGGTTCAAACCCAGCCCTGGCCAAACTGCAACAAAAAAATAGCTGGGCGCCTGCAGTCCCAGCTGCTCTGGAGGCTGAGGCAAGAGAATTGCCTGAACCCAGGAGTTGGAGGTTGCTGTGAGCTGTGATGCCATAGCATTCTACTGAGGGTGATAAAGTGAGACTCTGTCTCTAAAAAAAAAAAAAAAGACATGAATCCCAAAACTCACACTGGATAAATAGATAATCTGAATAGGTTGGTACCTATTAAAGAAACTGAATTAATAATAAACTTCCAAAAAATAAAGCTCCAGGCCTAGACGGTTTCAAGATAAAGCCTACCAAATATTTAAGAAAAAAATGATATAAATTCTCTACAATCTCTTCTAAAAAATAGAAGCAGAGAAAACACTTTCTAACTTAATTATATCAGGCCAGCATTACCCTATCACCAAAATCAGATAAAGATATTATAAGAAAGGAAAACTAGACCAGTAAGTTTCATGAGCACAAATGTAAAAATCCTCAACTAAATATATTAGCAAATTGGCTCTAACAATATACAATAAGAATTATATACCATCCCCAAGTGGGATTTACTCCAGGTATGCAAAGGTAGTTCAACATTTGAAAGTCAATTATTGTGATCCACCCTCCTGCCTCTGATAGTGTTAGGATTACAGCTGTGAGCTACTGTGCCCAGCCTAGAAGGAGTCCCAGCTACTTGGGAGGCTGAGGCAAAAGGACTGCTCAAGTCCAGGAGTTTGAGGTCGCTGTTAGCTATTTTGCCACAGCACTCCACACAGGCAACAAAGTGAAAATTTGTCTCAAAAGAAAAAAAAATTTTTTTTTTAAAGTGAGCCAGCAGAGACTGGAACAGAGGAAAGTGAGAATTAAACTCTCTCAACACATGGAAAATGTACTTTTTAGCAGGTGGTGGTAGGGAAAGAACATCTTTATACTTTTAATGGAAAGGATAATATCAATTTATACTGCCACCAGCACTATATACTCACAAGCACTAGTTATTATAATATTTAAATACATTTGCTAAATGTATTGTACTGGAAGGGACTAGATGGAATGCAGGCAACATTAGTTTGGAGGCTATGGAAATAACAGCTTTGGCTCCTATCAGTAGTATAGGAAAGTGTACATTTATTCACATCTTTGCCAACAAGGGGTATTATCATTGTTGCTGAAAAATAACTCATCCTAGTTAACATTTCTTTTTTTTGCCAAGCCTTTTTAATTCTTTAATTTCGACTTATCTCTTCAAAATTCCCTTTGTGATAATATGCATTTCCAGGTAGCTCTACCTGCTAAAAACTGCATTTTCCATGTGTTGAGAGAGTTTAATTCTCACTTTCCCCTGCTCCAGTCTCTGCTGGTTCACTTAAAAAAAAAAAAAATTCTTTTTTTGAGACAAATTCTCACTTTGTTGCCTGTGTAGAGTGCCATGGCAACATAGCTAGCAGCGAACTCAAACTAATCCTTTTGCCTCAGCATCCTGAGTAGCTGGGACTATAGGCATCAGCCACAATGCCCAGGTAGTTTTTCTATTTTTAGTAGAGACAGGTCTCTTTTTTTGTTTTGTCACCCTCAGTAGGGTGCAGTGGTGTCACAGCTCACAGCAACCTCCAGCTCGTGGGCTAGGGCAATTCTCTTGCCTCAGCCTCCTGAGTACCTGGGACTACAGGCGCCCGCCACAACGCCTGGTTATTTTTGTTGCAGTTGCCACTGCTGTTTTAGCTAGCCTGGGCTGGGTTCGAACCCTCACCCTCGGTATATGGGGCTGGTGCCCTACCCACTAAGCCACAGGCACTGCCCGGGGTCTCACTCTTGCTCAGGGTGGTCTCAAATTCCTGAGCTCAAGCAATTCACCTGCCTGCACCTCCCAGAGTGCTAGGAGGCGGGCCTTCTGTAAATTTTTGTTCTTATCCTCTTCTTTTTCTTCTTTGACTGTTATTCTAGTTTAATCTGAGCAATCTCTTCACTTTTCTCTGTGTATATCTTAGCAGTGACTTTAGTAGTTTCAAGGTCTTCGGCAAAATTTTCATGCTGTCAAGAAGTCATCACTGAAATTGATGCAATGGTCTGTTTGCTGAACTGCATCTCTTTGTGTGATGCAGCTTCTTCACAAAGACAACCAACAGTGTAGTGACCTGCTGTGTTAGCCTCTGTTGGTAAGAGAATGGCTGCTGCTCCCGGAACTCCTCTGCAGGCATCACAGTGGGTCTAATATTTCTTTAATGACTAATGAGACTGAGCATTGTTTTATAGGACAACTGACCATTTGTTTTTCTGTTTTATGTTCTTTCTCTATTTTTCAATTGGGTTGTCATTTTCCTGTTGATTTACAAATTATTTGAGTTTAAAAAACTGTATTTTGTCACAACTTTGAAACTGGTTTTTGATTTTTATAACTATCATTTTTAATCACTGTGTAAGATTTTATCAACATAATATAATTTACTCATCATTTAGAACCAGTTCCTAATAGCTGCTTCTTTTTTTTTTTTTGTAGAGACAGAGTCTCACTTTATGGCCCTTTGGTAGGGTGCCATGGTGTCGCAGCTCACAGCAACCTCCAGCTCTTGGGCTTAGGCGATTCTCTTGCCTCAGCCTCCCGAGTAGCTGGGACTACAGGTGTCTGCCACAACACCTGGCTATTTTTTTGTTGCAGTTCGGCCGGGGCTGGGTTTGAACCCGCCACCCTCGGCATATGGGGCTGGCGCCCTACTCACTGAGCCACAGGCACATATTTTAGATGTCATAAAGATTGTGCGCATAGAGATTTTTTAAAGTATGAATTCTTTCCTATGATATTAGAATTAGAAATATTAAATTGTAGACTAAGAATATATATTTATACTTTTATTTTATTTTTTTGAGCCAAAGTTTTATTTATTCATTTCTTGCATTTGAAGTACTCTTTGATGACATCCTTGGCATAAGATTCTTTGTCATAGTCCTTAACTACAATTATACAACTGCAACCAACCACTTTATGGGGTTTCCTCTTTTCAGTTTTACAAAGCCTTACCCATTCTCCTAGTTTCTTGTTGTCATTGACCTTAAATAGGTTGACTTGGTGTTCTGCACAAAGGGCCTCCACCAATTTGACATACACGGGCTCATCACAGTTGGATGCAAGCACACAAAGATGGGCTTAGCACCTGTCTAAGGCTTTGGCAGCTTCACTGATTCCGTGTGCAAGGACATCATAGATAAGACAGTCTTCAGCACCTTGTGTAAAAGCAGTGTTAAAATCCCATTACATCTCCAGCAGCAATGCCTTCTTCGCCATGGCAGTGGGTTATGGGTAAAGCTGAATCTTGAACTTATCCAAGCCTCTGCCTCGACACCACTCGGTGGTGGCAGGGAAAGAACATGTTTATACTTTTAATTGAAAGGATAATATCAATTTATACTGCCATCAGCAATGTATTAAAATACTAGAGTCACTACGTACTCACAAGCACTAGGTATTATAATTTAAATACGTTTGCTAATTTAGTAGCATACAATTTTTCCTTTTATTGATTTGTACTTTTAACTGCTGGGATAAAAATAAACATTTTCTTATGTATTTACTTTTTTGGTTTATTTGTTTTGTTTTCTGAGACAGGGTCTCATTCTGCTGCCTAAGATAAAATATAGTGGCATAACCATAGCTTACAGCAACTTCAAACTCCAGGCTAAAGCAATCCTCTTGCCTCAGCCTCCCAAGTAGCTGGGATACAGAGAATGTCATCATGCCTGGCTGAGTTTTTGAGATTTTTGAAGAGATGGGAGTCTTCCTATGTTGCACAGTCTGGTCTTGAACTCCTGGCTTCAAGTGATCCTCCTGCCTTGGCCTCCCAGTGTTAAGATTACAGGTATGAGTAATGCCTGGCCTTGCTTGTTTTGTTTTTACTTGAGAAACTTTGATTTATATTCTCTTCTCACTAACCTAAAAGAATAGAAGATTTTAGCTTAGCTAATAATAAACTAGTTGTTTATTATTTCCGTATGCTACAAATATTTTTCATTCTGTTGGTTTCCTTTTTAGTACATTTGTAACATATAGAGAATTTAATTTTTATACAGTCAACTCTAATAATTTTCCAGTGATTTCTTCTGTCATTTCTAAGCTTACATAATTGTATTCCCTTCAATGGTTTGATAATTATATTTTCTTTGTGCTTTCCTATAATTCAATTATTTATATTAAACTTGCTAATCTCCCAAAATTTTTTCTTTATAATAATAATACCTAACATACTGAGTATTTACTGTATATAGGCCATTTACATACGTAGACTCTTTATTTTGTTTTGAGACAGAGTCTATGTCACCCTCAGTAGAGTGCTGTGGCATCACAGCTCACAGCAACCTCAAACTCTTGAGCTTAAGTGATTCTCTTGCCTCAGCCTACCAAGTAGCTGGGACTACAGGTGCCTGCCACAATGCCTGTCTATTTTTTTGTTGTTATTGTTGCAGTTGTCATTTAGCAGGCCTGGGCTGGATTCAAACCAACAGCTTTGGTGCATGTGGCTGGCACCGTAACCACTGTGCTACGGGTGCCAAGCCCATATGTAGACTCATTTAATCCTTACAATGACACATATCTGGGTTATGTATTACCAATATCTCAATTCCAAGAGATGAGAAAACTAAGGCTTAGTGTGGTTAATTCAGCCAAATTACACAGATAGAATTGGCAGTACCTAAATACTGAGCAACTAGTTTTTGATTCCAGAGCCTGTGCTTTTAACCATTACATTATGCTGACAGTCAAGTTATCTCAATGCCATTTTTATAAAAAATAATTCTTCTCATATCCATTGCCGTTTCATATAGCCTCTTCTATTTAGTTTGCTCTACTGATCTATCATAAAGTAACAATCCATGGTATGTATTAATACAGGTATTTGAAAATTTTAGGAGATGTTTTAGCACAATTCTAAAAAGAATACAAAATGCTTGAGGAGAAACACAGTCTTAAAATATCCTTACCATACACTGGTGTTTTCCCTGGCAGGATGACGATAATAAGCTGTAGCCCAGAATATGTGTTCTTGAGATGCCGGAACATGGGCTCTACGCTGTCTGCCCCCTGTGCGTATTTGCAGAAGCATGGTTGGCCCTGAATGGGCATTCCTGCATCCTTAGAAATCTTACGCAGCTGGTCCGTGAAACCCCTAGAAGGAGAAACCATAAAGTATAAAACCTTTATCTAGTTATCAATTCCTACAAAGTATAATGGAAAGTTGGGGAAGGGAATGGAGGATGAAGCAAAGATTTGTATGCTGCATATATAAGAGGTCAGTAGACTACAAATGTTAAGGACAACAGTGGGTCTGTAATCTATTTTATAAACTGAAAACAGATTATAGTTGTATGGCATTTTGTAGTTTACAAAGGGTATTAGTAATAGAATATGTTGTTTAGAAGTATAGCTGTAGAGTTAGCATAGAGAGTTCCAGTCCCAGTTCTGCTACTTACTACCAATGAAATTTTAGGCAAACTGAACTGAGAACGGTGCAACCTGAAAATCTGTATCTTCACATTAATTTGAAATTTAAAAAGAAATAAAAAGGAAATAAAAAATAATTTTAGGGGCGGCGCCTGTGGCTCAGTGAGTACGGCACTGGCCCCATATACAGAGGGTGGCAGGTTTGAACCTGTCCCCAGCCAAATTGCAACAAAAAAATAGATGGGCATTGTGGTGGGCGCCTATAGTCCCAGCTACTTGGGAGGCTGAGGCAAGAGAATCGCCTAAGCCCAAGAGCTGGAGGTTGCTGTGAGCTGTGACGCCATAGCACTCTACCAAGGGCAACAAAGTGAGATTCTGTCTCTACAAAAAAAAAAAAAAAAAATTTAGGCAAATTATTTCATTCTATAGTTACTCATCTATAACATGACTACTTTCATTATTACAGAACTGGTGTGAAGACTAAATGAGATAATGCATGTAAAGCACAGAGCACACTAAGATCACAGTAAAAGCTTGATACATTTTAGCTACTGTATATTTCCTAATTAGATCCTGACAAGATTAAAGGAAAGAAGTAGATAAGGTATTATTTTAATTTTATAGATCAGAAAATACTTTCAGAGACTTCAAGTATTTGGCAAAGGTCAGACAGATAAATGGTAGAGCAAGAATTATGGCCCAGTCTAGAATTTCTATAGTATTTATTATTTATCTGTGGGTTAGATGGCAGGAAAAATTACGCCCTTAGAAGAGATGTAAACAACAAAACAAAAACAGGAAGCTGTTTGAGAGGCCAAGGGAGGGGGATCGCTTGAGTCCAGGAGTTTGAGAATACCCTGGGCAACACAGTGAGACCTGGTTTCTGCAAAAAAGTAAAAAAGTAGCGAGGCATGGTGGCATGTGCCTGTAGTCCTAGCTACTTAGGCGGCTGAGGCAGGAGGATCATGGGAGCCCAGGAGTTTAATGCTGCAGGGAGCTATGATCATTCACTGTACTCTAGTCCAAGTGAAAGGGTGAGATCCTTTCTCAAAAAACCACACACACACAAAAAACTCATGAAAACAAAATTTAAAAACAAATAAGCCAGCACTCTAGGAGGCCGAGGTGGGCAGATCGCCTGAGCTCAGGAGTTTGAGAACTGCCTGAGCTAGAGCAAGACCTCACCCCTAATAATAGATAGGCGTTGTGGCAGGTGCCTATAGTTCTAGCTACTCAGGAGGCTGAGGCAAGAGAATCACTTGAGCCCAGGAGTCTGAGGTTGTTGGGAGCTATGACACCACAGCACTTTCTCAAGGGCGACAAAAAAGAAAAATTAATTTCATATTAAAAAAATTCTGTATTTAGCATAAATGAGTAATGATGGGGGGGAGGATGACCAATCACTTCATTTGTTTCTAAAATAAATAAGGTCCTAAGTCAAGGATCTGAGTGATCGTTGCTCAAAATACCCTGATTCCTTCAAGAGAAAGATGAAGTTTAGAATTCCTTATCTTTTTTTATATTGATATTTAATTAAAGAAGTATAAAGTTGAATATTGTTAACTAGGCCTTATAAGAGTCATAAACCCAGTGATCCTGAGATATTTGTACAAGCTATGAACAATCAATGTGAAATGAAAATAACTCTAAGTTTAAGAAACAGTTGGCAGAGAGGTTTTTTGATTTTCAAAGTCAAATAAGATAATCTACTATTATAATAAACCTTACTTATGACATTTTATTTGAAAGCAGAGAGATTAAAAACTTTTATTTCTCACATTTTAATTTCTTCTTGCCATAAGGAGGGCAGGACAAATTCTGAATGGATCTTAAGGTAAACTGGTCTCTATAAAGCCAACAACTTTTCATTATGGGCATACTTTATATAAGTGGAGATATAAATTAGACAAGAAATCAATGTCTTAAGAAAACTAGATTCTAGAGGAGTGATGACAAATTTATAGAATGCAATAGAACCGACATATTTGAGCACCTCCCTACATTGACCACCTCCTTAAGCTGACCTAATATTCAGAGACCAGATATGCACCACATGTATGTATCATATAGCAGGCCTAGCTCCTTATGTTGACGACCTCTGCCTGTTGACCAATTTGTTATATCCCTTGGGTGGTTCTTACAGGAATTCTATAATACAATTTGTATTTTACACATAAAGTAACAACACAAATAGCATATTGGTAGGTAGAAACAGAAGGAGGCAGCTCAGTAAAGAGCTGCATGAGGTCGGGAAGACAGAAGGAATACAGTGCTTTAGTTTCTTTGTCCAGAATAATGTGAACATGGAGTAATGACAAAGAACCTAAGAGACAGGTGAATAAATGTCATACTAAATGTGAATGTCACTATTTATTAAAGAGAAAACTAAAACTTTTGGAGAAGAGATAGTCAAAAAAGTACATATAGTAATTTTTCATAACAACAAAAGCCCTTGAGACTGCGTGAGATTCCCAAAGGAGGGGAGATTAAAGAAAAAAAAAAGCCAAAGAGTGGAGAAAAGGAACCAGAAGGCAAGAGGGCAGAGAATCAAGAACATAGTCAAGGGCCAGGCACGGTGGCTCATGCCTGTAATCCTAGCACTCTGGGAGGCTGAGGCAGGTGGATCAACTGAGCTCACAGGTTTGAGAACAGCCTGAGTTCAAGTGAGACCCCATCTCTAAAAAATAACCGGGTGTTAGGGTGGGTGCCTGTAGTCCCAGCTACTTGGGAGGCTAAGGCAAGAAAATCACGTGAGCCTAAGAGTTTAAGGTTGCTGTGAGCTATGACACCAAGGGTGACAAAGTGAGACTCTGTCTCAAAAAAAAAAAAAAAAAAAGGCAGTCAAATGGACCAAAAGGGGTATGTGTGTTTGTACAAAAATATATATATATTTGTTTATATTTATTATTTTTTATTTTTTGAGACAGAGTCTCACTATTTGCCCATGGTAGAGTGCCATGGCGTCACAACTCAAAGCAACCTCAAACTCTTTGGGCTTAAGCGATTCTCTTGCCTCAGCATCCCAAGTAGCTGGGACTACAGGTGCTCGCCACAACACCTGGCTACTTTTTGGTTGTAGTTGTCATTGTTGTTAGGCAGGCCTGGGCTGGATTGAAACCCACCAGCACAGGTGTATGTGGCTGGTACTCTACCTGCTGAGCCTAAAGATGTACATATTTTGAGAAAAACAGAAGACCCTGGAATTGATAAATCAAAATAATATAGGAGATCTTTCAGGAACCAGTTTCAGCAGAGCACTAAGATTTCAAGGGAAAAAAAAGAATGAAGGTCTGGAAGCCTAAGAGATGAAGTTAGGTAAACTGAAACTTATAGATTTAAAGAAAAAAAAAAATTTTTTTTTTTTGCATATTTTGACAAGAATTTTTATTTTATTTTTTTAATTTTTTTTATTGTTAAATCATAGCTGTGTACATTAGTGCAATCACCTGTACCCATTCTAAGATGCACCATAGATGTGGTCCCACCCATTACCCTCCCTACACCAAAACCTCCCCCCTCCCTTCCCCTTCCTTGGTCCTTTCCCCATAGTCTTGTGCTATAGTTGGGTTATAGCCTTCACGTGAAAGCTATAATTTAGCTTCACAGTAGGGCTGAGTACATTGGATACTTTTTCTTCCATTCCTGAGATACTTTGCTAATAAGAGTATGTTCCAGCTCCATCCATGTAAACATGAAAGAGGTAAAGTCTCCATCTTTCTTTAAGGCGGCATAGTATTCCATGGCATACATGTACCACAATTTGCTAGTCCATTCGTGGGTCGATGGGCACTTGGGCTTCTTCCATGACTTATTTTATTATTTCATTTAATTATTTAGTTGTTTTACAGATAGGGTCTTGCTCTGTTGACCAGGCTGGTGTGCAGCCTTGATCATAGCTGACTGTAGCCTCAAATTCCTGGGCTCAAGCATTCTTCCTGCCTCAGCCACCCAAGCAACTGGGACTAAAGCTTGCAATACCTTGCCTGGCTAATTTTTATATTTTTTTGCAATGAAAGGGTCTCTCTATGTTGCCCAGCTTTGTCTTGAGCTCCTTGCCTTGACTGTTCCTCCCAGCTCGGCCTCCCAAAGCACTGGGATAACACCCATGAGCCACCTTGCCAGTCCCAATATTTACTTTTTCTTTTATCTGTGTACAGATGACATAATAGGTTTAAAACTTACTCTAAGAATCTATATGACATCACCAATGCTTTTTTTTCCTCGGGTAAAACTCTAATTTACACATAAATGGTAAGTTCTTCACATTCTCTTTTTACAAAAAAGAAAAAGAACATACTATTTATTTTAATCTATGCCATAAGTTAAAGCAAACTCATTTGGACATTTGGGAAAATCATGTTATTACAACACATTTATTTATTTATGAATTAGTTTCTTATTCTCTAGATACACATTTTTATTCCATATCTAATATGCACAGGGTTTCTTATGGTTGCCCCATGTGCTGTATTGAGGAAAATATCTGATAGTCAGCATCTACATTATCTGTGTGTTTCTCTCTCTTCACAGGGAACTTGATACCTCAGATACGTCCCCTCCCTCTCACTGCAACTTCAGGGACTGGTATGAGATGACACATAGTGACAAACTGAGTATAATCCAATGTCAACATTCATGGCACAACTAATAAATACCTGGGAAGGTAAAGACGGGAGGTCAGTCTGGACTAGAGCTACTGGAAAGTTGACAGATTTCATATGGCTTTAGAGGTTTACAAGTTTAGGATGGGCAGATAAGGGGGGTCACTTCACTGAGAAGCATAGCCTTAGCAATATGCCTCGTTCTCATTTACAAAGGGAAAAAGGGCTCAAAAAGAAAATTTAAGGCTTCTCTTATGGAAGCAACATTATAAATAGGAAAAATGGACACAGGAAAAATTGCAAAATATGTAATTTCTTTGTAGCAAAAGATCTTTTTTAATAAGCAACTTCATTTTAGTGGAGGAGCATAGGAAGGTTGGGTCTGTCTTGGGTACACTCAAGCATGAAGGAGGATGGTAATTATCAGACAGAAAGCCCATGCCAGTTTTAAGCCAGGGAGGCATGGACAGGCTCAAAACCAGAGGCATAATCACTGGGAGAGAGTCAGGAGGATAAAGACCCATGTGAATGTCAGATGAAATTGTCTCCAAAATGCTTGGGATGTTTGGGACTCCAGCTGTTAGACCCGGGCTTCACTCACTGTCGGTGTCCTGGCTAAAGTTAACTGCAGAGACCTAGCAAGGGAAACATGAAAATTCTTTTTAAAATTCACAACATCCCTAACATATCTCCCTAATTTCATACATCTAAAGAGGATCAGTGTTTCTGCCTGGCTACATAAATTTGCAGTGCCATTTTAATGTAAATTTTAGCATTATGAAATTCTGCATGTAAAGTAATTAAAATGGTAGTAGGTATACTATATTGGTTATAAATAAGTATATTTATATGCCATTTGGACTTCAAAAAATTTACAGATGCATAAGAATTCTATGCACATAATTTATCATCTTTGACATAAAATGGTGATATTACAGCTCATTAGTGCTATGTTGCATAGTATACAGAGACACACTAGAAAATAAATTGGTATCATACACAGTTGGACAAAACTTACGGATATTTCTGTTAGACAAACCAGAATACCTGTAAAAGGTATGTTTTGACTTAAGATTATGACTAAGACCTATCCCTGCTGCCTATAAGTGTCACATTTTTGACAGTTACCTAAGAAACACAACAAAAACAAGCGTATTTTTTGTGTGTGTATGTAAAATAAGAACCATAGGCAAGAAAAGACTTCCTGACATATCTGTTTATGAAATCTATTCCTCTCTATTTTAAAACAAAAAGCCTAACAGAACAAATGGAAATTTCAGCTCAACTTGAGTACAAATTGTATATTTTTTCAAGAGAATACATTTGGGTAAAACCAACACAAATATATGATCCAATAAATAATGGAGAGCCACTGTAGGTTCTTGAGCAGGGTGGTAATCTATGAAATAAAATAGTTTTAAAAAAGGAATTCAGGTGGTGGTTGCAGTTATGAAGTGTACAGAAATGGAGTAAAGATGACGTGCACTTTGTTATGAACAGTGAGAAAAGAAAGCAAGAGAGAGAGTTCTGAGACCGAATGGCCAGAGGTCATATTGGAGTTATTGGAATGACTGACAGGAAAACTTAAGCCTTTCTTCCTGATTTTGAATCTAGAATACAGAATAGTTCTTCCAGCCATTGTAAAATGCAGAAAAGAGGTTGAAAGAAAGGTTAGAGAAGAAGAGAACTTAAAAAATTCAGTCAATGACAACCTCAGTCTGGAAGTAATATGAAATAATCACATAGATACTGTGAATGCAATCACTTTCACCAACTGCACATTTATTGAATTGAGATTAGAATTAGAATTTAAGAGTTTAAATAAGAATAAAGGCAGACACTCAGATTAGTTTTAAAAAGGAAGCATACAGATGAAAAATTCCTATAGTCAAAGAGTGACAATGAAGAAGGTTTATGGTTAATAGATGCTTAGAAGGAGTGTAAAAAAAGGAGGAAAAAGGAGGATCTTCAGAGTCCAATTACTGTGCCATTTTGGTGATAATTTTCACATTTTTCTCATGTATAGATTTTGTGCCTCTGGTTCCATTGAAATTTCTTAGAAAAAAGAACTGCATCAAATTTAATTTCTGTTTTTCTGCATATATAGTGGGTGTTTGGTAAAGTATTGGAAAGGCAATTATTTGTCATGAGCCCTGGGTGTTCTTGAACATTCTTGGAAAAAATTTTAACTTTATCATTCCCCTCAACTTCACAGTTTGCTTACTGATGAGGTTGCCTGCAGAAATGGATCTTCTTCCCTTGGTGGCTAAGGAGGCCGTGATCAGAACGAAAAGGAGTCGTATAAGACCTATTTTGAATATTTGAGATTCTACCTAGACCCTTTTGAATAATAGGTCTGGATCCAAGTCGAGGCTGATTGAAAAAGAAAAAAAGGTGAGGTTAGAGCTTCTAAATTGGAACATAGAAATGAGAGGTGGGAGAGAAGAACAAAAACTTTAGCATCTGGGGAGTGACTATCTTAGACCCTAGGAGGTTCAGGTATGAGAGGGTGCCATTAAGTTTTTCTTTTTCCTCTAAATCTAGTAGGAAGGATCACCACCTGAATCTAGTAGGAAGCAGGCAATCTGATTTACTCTTAGGTAAAGAGTTTCTACTGACATGCTGTAGAAGCAGAAAACTCATATGGACAGGACTGGTTATGAACCGCTCTGCTGGGGTTGACACCACCGATGGCAGCACACACTACTGGTATGCTGAGACACAAAATGCCATAACTTTGTTTCTACATAAGTGTTGAAAATTCATGTATTTCTTCTTATATCTGAGTAGCCTTGAATTATATTACATATGGTAATTGAAGATGCAGATCCTCAGTGACTTTGCAAATGTGATTTATCCAGACCAATGGAAGTGCAAAAATACATCACAACCTGGAATAACCTGTGTCCCTTCAGTTTATAGGTTTGTATGTAAGAAAAAACCTGCCATAAAATATTTTGTATTGGGAATAGAGGTTTTTTGGCTTATCTGCTACCCCCGGAATTATTCATAGTGACACTAAAGATGTCAGTCTCAACACTCTTGCCTTGATCATAGTGGAATTACCTGGCCTCAGACTATATCTTGGATGTCAAAGTCTAAAATAAGATCTACTGCTCCTCATTGAGACTTACTCATAGGAGGCTGTTTCTGTGTCCTCTCAGGCATGACTGAGGTCAGTCAGTGCTAAAATTCATCCTGAGGTTCATAGTTGTATAGATAATAATGAAACTAGTACAGGAGATAAATTGAACAGATTTGGTGCCTGCTTCTGTTGTTTATACTAATCAAAGTGGTTAACAGAGTAGCATATTTATACTGAAAATTTAAATTCTGCCAAGAATTTAGAGGACAGAGAGTAGATTTCTGTGAAAGATTATCTGCTGTGAGCCCTAAATGTCTTTGAAAGTTCTTGCTAGCTATGTTAAGAGTGCAGGGACTTGACTGCTTTTTACCTAGGTCATTTCTAGCAAGCAACTCTGAGAAGCGATGAAATTTCACTCTGTATCCACACCCTTCCACCTACAGCACAGGCTTACTTTTCTGTCCCCATGAGATCAATTGTTTTTAATATTTAGCTCTGACATATGAGTAAAAACATGCAAGATTTCCCTTTCTGTGCTTGGCTTATTTCCCTTCACATAGGGTTCTCTAATTCCATCTGTATTGTTGCAAATAGCATAATTTTGTTCTTTTTTGGTGGCTATATAATAGAGCATTGTGATTATGGACCACAATTTCTTTATTCATTCATCTATTAATGGGCACTTAGATTGATTTCAAATCTTGGGTATTGTGAATAGCACTGCAGTAAACTTGAGAATACAGATATCTTCTTGAGATACTGAATTCCTATTCTTTGGATGTATACCCAGCTATAGGATTGCTGGGTCACATGATAGTTTTAATTTTAGTTTTTTTGAGGAACTCCATACCATTCTCCAGAGTAGTTCCACTAATTTACTTTCCCATCAACAGTTTATAAGGATGTCCCTTTCTCTATATGCTCACCAGCATTCATTATTACCTGTCTTTTGGATAACAGCCATGTTAACTGGGCTGAGATCATATCTCATTTCAGATTTATTTGCATTTATCCAATAACTACTGATGTTAAGCTTTTGCTCAGATACTTGTTAGACACTGGCATGGCTTCTATTGAGAAATATCTTTCTGAATCTTTTGCCCGTTTTTATTCAGATTTGATATTTTTTCTATTGAGTTGTTAGAGCTCCTTATCTATTCTAGTTATTAATTCCTTGTCAGATGGGTAGTTTGCAAATATTTTCTTCCATTCTGTGGGTTTTCTCTTCATTTTGTTGATTGTTTCCTTTGTTGTTAGAACTGTTTATCTGGATATAATTCCATTTGTCCAATTTTGCTTTGGTTGCTGGTAATTATTCAAAAACATCATTGCCCAGGCCAATGTCCTGAAGCATATCACTGACATTTTCAGTGAAAATGTTTTATCAGTTTCAAGGTTTCAGGTCGTAACAATTTAAATCTCTAATTCATTTTGATTTGACTTTTGTACATGGTGAGAGATAAAGGTCTAGTTTCAGTCTTCTACATATGAATATCCAGTTGTCCCAGTCCCATTTGCTGAAGACACTGTCCTTTCCCCACTGTATTTCTTGGAAACTTTGTCCAAGATAAGTTCAAAATACAGAGTTGCCATGAAGATTTATACATATTTTAAGAGAGGAAAAAATTATTTTAAAATTATAATACTAAAGTCATGCTTAACTTCTGCAATTATAAGAGATGCTCAAACCAAACTCATATTCATCTTTTGTTAGCAGTATATATTGAGTATTAAAATGTTAATATTAAAATTTTTGGCACCCTTTGTAGATATGTGGACTGATTTATGGGTCCTCTATTCTGTTTCATTGGTCTGTGTCTCTGTTTTTATGCCAGTAGCATGCTTTTTAGGTGATTACAGCTCTGCAATATAATTCAAAGTTAGGTAATGTGACTTCTCCAGTTTTGTTATTTTTGCTAAGGATAGCTTTGGTTATTCTGAGTCTTTGATTCTACAAAATAAATTTTACAACTATTTCTTCTATTTCTGTGAAGAATGCCATTGGTTTTTAATGGGGCTTGTGTGGATTGATTTTGTACTTTTCATTTCAATTTCATTATTTCTTTTCCAATATTTCTTATTTCTTTTCTTAGACTAATTTTGATCACTACAGACATATCAGCCCTGAGGGTTCCCCAAGCCCAGAAACGCTGTGACTCTAACAGATTCCTGGTAGTACTGCCTTTGTGAGCTTCGGTCAGATACAGTTGAATTCCTGCTTTACTTATTCATGCTCCAATAGTCATTAATGTTCTATTTTTAAAAATCAAAAGAACTATAATTTTATGATATTAAATATTCCCAATTATACTCTGAAGTCACTGATGGATTTCTTACAAATTTGTGAAATAGGCAAGCCAAATTCATAGTTATTACTGATTTTATCAGTTAGCTACTTTTAAATGTAGTAGTAGGACATTTTTCTACAACTGAACAGAAGACCAAGTCTTGGTCTACAACAATAAAAGAGAAAAACAACTAGAAATAATAATAACTGTTCATTAAAAAAACAGAGTTTCTACTTAATATTGAAATTAAAATGTACTTTAATTTTTTAAAAGAGCACATATATACATAAGAAATATAGGTTATGGCTAAATGAGAATCATGTACAATATACCAATTACAAGCACCATGTGATGGTCTTTGTAACTGGTAGTTGAATTTTGGGACTTTTACTGTTTTGAAATATCAGTTGAATTAACTACAGACATTTTGATAGTTTCCTATAAAGTCTGAAGTCACAATTGGATTTTATGGAGAATTCTGAATACTAACAGAAAACATATGCAAATGGTTTTTAAATAGATATTAAAAGAAATATTAATGCAAGGCAACTGTGTATATTTTGTAGCATCACACTTAATTGTAAGCAAAAATTACACAGGCTTTTGTGAAAACATCATTGATTACTTCGGCTATCCTCAGACAGAACTTGAACTATTAGGTTCTCAAACCATAACAAATGCATTTTATATTCTGATTTTTTTTTTTTTTTCTTTTTGACAGGTAATGGTTTTCTGACACTGAAAAGTTTAAAAACTTATCTTCTTCCCTTGACTTTCCTGTGACTCTTTATCCTTTCCTAATGTTTATTACATTAGAGGCCCTTTCTAAAAAGGTATATATTCTCCCATGGGTATGTACTATAAACATGCTAGGATACTATAAACATGCTAGGCAGAGAGCTCATGTGCTTCATTAAGGCAAGCAATACTAATTGTGCATTCACTTTGTATAAAACACTGAGCTGGCAAATGGGATCAATAAATAGAGAAAGACAAATATTAAAATGTAATAAACCAACATTTTAACTTATTGAACATCTTTGGCATAGTTGATAAAAAAATATATGTACACAATGAACCAGATAGAGTCGTAAGGAAGTTTGACTTGAGGATGACTATGCCTAGGAGTGATTTTTATTTGACATTTATTGAGAAATTACTTTTTGCTTGGATTTGTGGTACGTTTCAGATTAAATATATAAAATTGCTGATATATAATCACTTTAGACAAATTTAAATAGAAATTTATGTGCTTAAGATAGAACACACGATCTTATGTTAAAAAGATATATCTTAAAAAATAAAAAATAAATAAAATAAAATAAATGAGAACATAGTTATGTCAGACTGAACATATCTTCTGTTGTGGTTTTTAGCGTTAATAAAGGAGATATTCAGGAAGGCATTTTTATCTACTTACTTCTATGCTTCTTTATATAAAATATACTTTTCAGGAACTAAATCTACAGACTTTTTTTTCTCTGTGTATAAATTTCTGGGCTTGGAATAATTTGTTTCCAGTTATCTTAACAACTATCATACAATTCTCTAAAACAAATTGATTTTAATTAATTTCAGTATTAAAGAGCAGTTGACTATGGTACTTTCAGAAAATGGCTCCCAGTGTTATGAAATAAATTCCACCAAAAAAAGGTGGGGATCCAAATGATGAAGAATGCTTCAGTCAGAAGGAACGGCATGCACAAAGGCCAAGAAAAGTAATTTTAATCAAATTGCTGCAGAATTGAAAGGTGAGACTTAATGCCAAATAAATAAACAGGAATAAATCATAAAAAGCCTTCAACACCATATTAGAAAATTAACCTGAATATAACTAAGGGAACCTGGACTCATCTTGAGGGAGTAATGCCAAATCTGTGTTAGACACAATGGAGAGTGAAGGGGAACTCTTCAACTTGGTTCTTGTACTTGAAAACTGGCAACAATGTGAGAATTGGTAAAACAAACAAACAAAAATCTCAGAGGACACAAATGTTAACTGTGGTGTAGACACTAAGTGTGTGATCCTATAACGTAGCATGTCTGTACATCTTAACAGTTGACATGCTTGAATAGCACTCTTCTGGGATTTGGGAGGACAATAACTCGGAAGACATAGTTCTTGATAACGTTGCTGATTTGTTATACATTCGACTCCAAAAGTAAATGGCTGAACACAGTTAAAAATCACTATGGGTGTGCATGATCATACAGAGTGGAATTACAGACACTGGAGATGCCAGTGTGGGTGAGAGGGGAGTGAGGGATGAAAAGTTACCAGTCGTGTAAAAGGCACACAATTTGGGTGATAGGTACACAAAAAAGCCCAGACCTCACTGCTATACAACACAGTCATCAAACAAAACTGCACTTTTACCCACTAAATCTGTAGAAGTAAAGGAGAAAAAAGTCCAGTGCAGGCACAGAGAGCGTATTGATCAGTATGGGCTGTAGGACCATAACATGTTCTTTCAGAGATAAGGGCTAATGAGGGAACACAAAACTAAATGTATAAATGTAAGTATGTATACACATATAGATGGGGAAAATATCTGAATAATTCAGTTTAAGGCTCTGCAAGTCCTATGAATTTAATATGATTCTGAGATGTAATTATAGCTGAAAATGCTTTTGCAAGGCTGCATTAGGTTATATAAATGTGCTTAACTAAATGCATCTGGTCAGCTGGAAATTAGCCTGAAATAGGAAAATGAGACAGATTTATTCAGAAAGATGGTTCTATGCAGAAGTAATTTGTCTTCCTGAAGAATAACCTGACCATGGAAAGTTGTGTACAGCAATGAAAGAGCTAGGGTAATTACAAGAAAACAATATTTCTGTGAAGTCTTCAGGATTATTTTGAGACTCTGTTGAATTGCAAATGTCAGGGAGAAGACTAGATCTATATAGAGCATCATCAAATCCTCGTGTAGGTAAGGCAGAAGAAAGGCATCACAGAACCTTTCTCAATCCATCCCACCACAGTTGGGATACATCAAAATATTGACATTTCTTATAAATATGCTAGGGAATACATTTAAGATATTAATGAAAATTTTTGGTTTTAAATAATAAATGGTACAGGCTTTTTCTCTCCATTAAAAGCTAATTTTATTTCTTTTCCTTTCTTTTTTATTTCTTTTTTCTTTGTCTCTTTTTTTTGTACAGAGTCTAGATCTGTGACTCCAGGTAGAGTGCAGTGGCATGGTCATAGTTCACTGCAACCTCCAGCTCCTGGGCTCAAGCAATCCTCCTGCCTCAGCCTCTGGGTAGCTGGTACTGCCGGCAGGCACCACCAATCAGGTCATTCTTGCTCAGGCTGCTCTCTAATTTCTAAGCTTAAGTGAGCCTCCTGCCACAGCTTCTCAGAGTCCTAGGATTACAAAGCCATGAGCTACCATGCCTGTTCTTTAAAGCTATTTTCAACATCACAATACGTGCAGGACTATTTTAGGCACTAACTCAGTGGCCGTCTGCCAAGTTTAAATTTAAAACATTACTGAATAATTTACTTTATCTCACATACTTTTGTAAGTACATGTCTTGTGTCCTAACATTCAGCAAGATTCTCTCAAATGAGACACTATTATTCTTTGGCTTTTAACATGGTAAGTATTGGAGAATAATGAAATCAATTTTATGTATAAGACACAAGATCCAAGTCTTGTCCATAGCTTAATGGCCAATTTATGTCCTCCAACTTAACTAAACCTTCCTCAAATGTTTTAACCTAATCAATTGCTTGCTATTCTGAACCACTAGAGTAACCACTAGTTTCTCAAAGTTTGCCCTGACGTATATTCCACATACACTTTTTATCACAGTGAGCTGCCTTAAAACTGAGAGGGGTGGGGTAAAAACCCACTGAACAGGAGCAGTGAATACTATTTTGGGGATGATCATATTTATAGCCCTGAATGAAGACACATATCAAAGTCATTTGTAACATTTTTTGAAATTAAAAAAAAAAATCTTAGCAGTTTTAAACATAAAGCAAACCTTAAAAAGATTTTCTAAAATAAAATAAAACATATCATTTTGTCAATATATTCTGAAGTTGTGTGGTCTATCCATGATGATGAAGGGGAACATGGTATACTTGTAATGTCAGTCCCTCCCTGCATATATTCCACTGAATGAATGGCTGCATAGGACTGATGACTACCAGCTAAGGAAAATGGATTATCAGAGATTATCTTGGTTTTGATGACTTGATAAAATTTTAAATAGTAAATAAATAAATAAATAATGATGAGCATATGATTTGGGGAAAAGGTTGAATTTTGTATTTTTCAAGTTAAAAGTTTACACTTTTATATATATATTACACGTGAAGTTACCAATAACCATTTTTAATGTGATTGTTACTGCTTTCAACCATCAGATATTAACAGCTATCATTGTATGAAGTGTTGCAATATTTCAAGCGGCATACTAAGAGCTTTATATAACTTTTGCCCTGCTGTCTTGCTCCATTACTGGCCCACCACCCACCCACATTACTATTGCCCTCCTTCCATTTCTTTTGGTTTCTGGCACTCCCACCTTCTCTCTGCAGAGCTCTCCTCTGTGTCTATGGCCGTGGCATGGAAGAAGTGGGGTCATCAGGTACACCAGCTGCAGCAGCACTTCTGGCAAATGCTCTGTCTAAGGCTCTGGAGCAGTTTCAGCTGTCACCGCTGGAAAGTTCAGGAGGCTGGGAAAGGAGGAGTAAGATGACAAGAAGAAGAGAGAGGGGGTAGAATGGAAGAATCTCACTTCAATTCTAACCCATACTTCTGGCCTTCTATTCCCACAGTTTCAGGACAAGTTGAGAACACTAGGTTCATCAACAAGATGAAGGATCAGCAGTTGCCAGAGAAGGGCTGTGGGCTGGTCCCACCTTGCTGACAATGCCTGCTTCAGAGCCCCTGCCCTCAGGTGCTGGGGTTCTGTCCCAGGGAAGGGTCCTTTAAGACCTGTAGAACCCTATCTATATAATCATTAACTTTAAGGATCTTAGGCCTTGAGCACTCCAAAACTGAGCCTTGTGTAGGGGCAGCCTCCTGTCTGTGAGCCCCCATACACATCCCTTGGGGGAAGTTAGATCCCTCTATTTTTTCTGTGGAGTGGACACGAGAGCTTCAGGCCTCCTCTGAAGAATTGGTGGAAAAGAGAAATTTTCCCCTTATCTCCACCTAGAGGTGTTTTCCTCCATGCTGAGGGTACAAGCCCTCCTACTCATATCTCAGAGCTAATGTTGTGCCCCCTATCTCTGCCCTGGCCATTATACAAATCCTCACAATGGGTATTTGCTTTGACTGTTGACTGGGCAGGGGTTGGCCTGGTTAATGTTTTTTCCCAGGCCTTGCACACAGCTTCTGCTATGGCCATTGCTCTTCAGAGTATTTACAGACCCAGCAGGAAGGTTTGCAAGCTGTATCCCTTACAGGCCAGGCTTTCAGTAAAAGCAGAAACTGCCCAGACAAATAATTTAACTATTAGTGTAAAAGCAAACTAGCTAAACTGTTTTAGTTTTGCCTTCCTCAGCTTATTTCTCTGTTTTTCCCCTTTTCTGGGTGTGTTTTCCCTTGCCAAGAATGGGGTTTTTGTTCCCCATTAGCCCTGCATTCAGGCATCAGTATGGACATAGAATCCAGGCTTCCGTCACCAGAATATCATGGTGGTCCCTGTGCTGTCTACAGTACTGATGACTGCTGGTCCAGTTTTGGTAATCATGTCCACCACTGGCTCTCTTATGACCACACCCTCATCAGCTCAGACCATCCCCATTTCAGCTCCTATGATTGTATCAGCTCTTCCTCCTGGCTCAGGTGGTCCCTGACCTCTCCAAGAAGGTAGCATTAACCCTAACACAGGAAGGAGGCAGAAGTGGTGATGGAAGTGGCAGCATGGCTCCTGAGCTTTACTCCCCACTTTCACTGGCCAAAAGAAGAAGCAGTTGTTGGAGTCAGGGCTGCCTAAAATGAATGACCCCTTTGTCTTCTCTCCTGAGGATAACATGACCATCAGAAAGATGGCAAGACCTCCAGGTACCAGATGTACTCACTGACATTCTACTCAAAGTCCGAGATGCAGATCCACTCCAAGTCACACACCAAGACCAAGGCCTACCAGTGCCTACATTGTTCCAAGGCCTTCGCCGACAGCTCCTACCTGGCCCAGCACATCCATATACACTCAAAGGCTAAGCCCTACAGTTTTACCTTCTGTGAGGATCTTTCTGCCAGCATGCCCACCTTCAGCAATACACCTAGATTCATTCCAAGATGTACCTGGTGACAATCAAGCCTCACAAGTGTAAAGTAAGTGTAGGGTAAGTGTCTACATGGGACAAGTTTCTATGAGGTCATAGCAAATCCTTCCTTTGAGAACCAACCCCCAATTTAAAAAGCTTTGCTGGGGAGGGGAGGCTGCTAAATGACACCATCATCTCAGTATTCCCCTACCAATCAGCAGGGCTGATGTTCCTTTTGAAGAGCAGTTGAGTATAAGGATGGTTCTTGTGAAGGAAAGCCATGCCTAAGGCCCAAGGAAATAGGGCCAAGGCTTATCAAGGAAGAACAGTTTTCCCACCAAGAGCTTGAGAAAAGAGGGCTGACATGTGGTCCGGCAGGGGCCAGGGATTCCCCAGGTGGTCAGGGTGGCTTAGAAGTGGTTTTATGGTTTTCCTTAGAGCCACTCCCTGCCCTTCTCTGCCAGCCAAGCCCCTATACTCTCATTCGCCCCAACCCAACCGCTGAGGAGCTGTGAGAGTTTAATGTTCTGTATGACTCCCCCAAACAAGGGGTGTGGCAGAGAAGGGAGAGTTCAGGGCAAACACCAAGATTGGACTTAGTCCCCTAGGTTTCACAGTCAGATGCCACAAATGGATTCATATATAAATACACACACACACACACACACTCATCACGGCCATCTTTGTTGTAATAATATTTGTGTTTATAAATGCCTTATCTCTGAGAATTTTCACATTTGATGTTTATTTTATTTTTGTCTTTTTCTCCACCCTGTCCTCTGATCATGCCATTTTTATTTCTTTTTGTTATGTTTTATTTTTTTCCTTTTTAACTGTGGCAGATTTCAGAGAAAAGGAAATTTTTAAAAATCAGGAAAACAGTTATAAAGCAATTTTAAAATTAAATTAAAAAAGCTTATGTATAAACTAAGGAGTGTTTTTAGAACATTGTATACAAATAAAATTGTGTAAAAGGAAAAAAATAATAAATGCAGAGGAGTAGAATCTCTGGGCCATAAAATACATAAGTGTCTAAATGTAAAAGATATCACATAACAATTTTACGAAGAAGTAAAAACATTTTACAATTTCATTAACGACATATGAGAAGCCCAGTGGCTCTCACTTTTGCCAGCATTGGGTACGATGAGACTTCTTTATCTCTAGTCACTGTGTGGCATAAGCAATGTCTCATTCTAGTTATAATCTGCATTTCCTTTTTTCTTACATTTAAGAAATTTAATAAATTCCCAAATTTATTAAAAGGAAACTCTAACTCATTCATTTTATCTACCACATACTTATTAATTTGTTACATCAATATGTAAAATTTTATTTATCAATTTTTCTAATTTTGGATGCTTCAACTGTTTCTAATTTTTCACTAATACAAAACTGTACCTTTCTTGTAAGTTTATATGTAGAAGAACCTGTAAATTTGAGATGCTTATTTTCATCTTTAGATTTCTAAAAAGATATATATTGGTTGATAATTATATTAATCAGTAATTCTGATTTCAATTATTTTTTAATTTCTTGCACACATCCTTCTTGATGTATAACAGTATGTATGCACATACACACCTTTATAATAACATTCAAATATCTAATTTTACTTAAGAGTTTTCTCATATATTCACAAGTCAGTTTCCATATGTAATTTCTTTTTTTCCATGTCCAATAGTACCAATAATATACCAATCTTATAAAAATTGTTAAGTGATAACTATTTTTTACTAATCAATTATCATATGAGGTGTAATGTTTTTCTTAACGATTTAATAAAACTGACCTATAAATATTGTCTAAGTTCATTGCCTTTTGAAGATGAGTAGTAATGAGAATAAAGTTATGCTTTTAGCAAAAATTCATTGTATATAATCAAATATTTATTTAGATATTTCAAGTAATTTACTCAAGTTTTAAAATCCATTTACTAAGTATGTCAATTTTTATCCCTCTTTTTAACATTTTGGGAGCTAAAATTCATCATATGAACATATAACATTTGTATATTTTTTATATGCTGAGAGATACACCTTTTCCATTCAACTATTCTTTCTTTTTTTTTAATTAGTTGATTGGTTGATTGTGTTTTTGTTTATTTTGTTCTCTGTTGGTATTTAGAAGCTAAATGACTTCACATTTGTGAGACATCTAGCTTTGTTTTTTAAAAATCTTTCTAATTTTATTTGTATATTTATTTTTAATTTATTTATTCTAATTCACTATTTTCTTCAAATATGTTTTTCTTAATTCCCCAAATCTTTGGTATTTCATTTTTGTTGCTTTTCTAATTCCTTTTTTAAGTAAATACTTCCACAACTATAGCTTTTCTATCTAACTCTAGAGGTTTTTCCAAATTCTTCAGTTCCACTATAGTTTCCTCTTTAATCCATGAGTTAAAGACATGTTAATAGCTTAAAAAATTTTAATTTCTAAGATGTAATTTTGATTAATGGTTTCAGTTTTAGTACTTTGTCAGAGACTGTCTTTCACACTTCTACTTTTTTTTATATTTATAGGAATCTCTTTTGAATAGCATAAATCCATTTTTTCTATTTTAAACATGTATTTGATGAGTTGTTACAATGTTATTCACTTTATAATTGTTATTTTAATCTATATTTTATTTATTTCTTTTCTATTTTATTACATAGCTATTTGTGGCAGAGGCATAAAAGGATATCCATTGTAAATGTGGTTTTATCTTTGTTAATTTACTTTATATGATACAATATTTTATGGATAAAAATAAGACAATGATCATTATCTCTGGTAAATTTTGTATACTGTTTAAACTTTCATGTTAACTTACTTTCTGCCTGATACCTGCATATACTATTTGTTTATCTTTTTTTGATATTGTGTATTTTTAATTAATTTTTTTTATTACTATAGGTACATACTTTATTTTTTGTCTTTACAAAGTTTTATTTTATTGCAAGTGCTTAACATGAAATCTACCCTCTTAAAAATTTTAAGTGTAAATTACTGTTGACTATAGGTACAATGTGGTACACTAGATCTTTTGAGCTTACTTATCTCTCTTAACTAAAACTTTAGGTTCATTAATTAGTAACTCTTCATTTCCCCCATTCTCCAGCCCCTGACAACCACTATTCCCTTCTTTGATTCAATGACTAATTTAGATACTTCACATTAATAGAATCATGCATTGTTTGTCTGTGAAGGGTTTCACATAATGTCCTGACTATTTATCCATGTTTTTGAATATTAAAAAATTTTCTTCTTTTTAAATCTGAATATTATTCCATTGCTTGTGTGCCTATATACACACGCACCACATTTTCTCTCTCCATTCATCTGTCCATGAACATTTGGATTGTTTCTACATTTGGCTACTGTGACTAATGTTGCAAAGAACATGAGAGTGCAAATATCTTAAGATTGTGATTTTGAATATATATATTTCCAAACACATACATACACACACAGATACATATAAACACACACACATATGTATGTAAAATATCCTTATCCTGCCCCAATTGCTAATCTCACTATCCCTGTACTCAAGATTATCAAACAGAGGCAAATGCTGCCAAAACATCCCCGCTTCCAATTTATTATAGAAGAAATAGAACCATGATGTACATATAATTACAAATTTTTATTTTTCACTTGGATATATTGCATACATTTCTGAGACTCTGTGTGTGTGTCCACCTATCCAAGTTATAACTTCTTTATATATATATATCCACACTTACAATTAGAATGAAAGGGTTTACACCATATAAACTCTTCATCGTGGAATTTTTTCTTTTCTTTCCCTCTGCAACATTCTTTCTCTTAATTTCTTCCCACACCTACATGTACTCTTGGTAAATTTCTTAAAATGCTGCCATGTATCAACTGTAATTTTATCAATGTTCATGCAATAATGAAAATACATACAAAATGGCACAATTTTCAACTGGTTAAACTACAAACTACTCTTATTAAGCACCTTCCTTCAAGTCAACTTTTACAGCATTATACATTAATTTAACATAAAGTAATTAAAGTAACATTCCACAGTATTCATGAGACATAATATGTTCCATCATTTTCCTTCTGGTCTATTCATTCTGTTTTTAGTTATTATTTAAAACTTTTTGCGACTATGTATAGTGCTTCAATATAAATCTCTGCATATGTATTCAAATTTACATGTTATTTCATTTTTATGTAATTGATTTCCTGGAGTAGAATTTCTGTGTCAAAAATATGCATGTATCTTTGGGTATTTTTTGTTTTTAATTTTAGTAGATGCCTCCAGATTGTTTCTAAAAACATTCTGGCAATTTACATCATTTTTTGAAGTATATAAAACTGCTATTTTCCCTCATCTTTACTCCAAAGCATACATTTTTGCTGTCTTGTGGGTGTTACTCTCTGATAATTTAACTTACATCATCCTATCTTCTAGAATATCTTCACAGTATTTTTTGGTTACTTTGATTTGTTCTTCTCTGAATTGTTAACACATACACTGCTTATTTTCCTACTAACATTTTATTTCTTGGCATTTGAAGAGCACTTTCTATCTTAAAATGATTCTTTCTGCCAATGTAACTTTTTCTTCAGAATTAAGGATTTGCAAATATATCTTGATTCATTAACTTTATTATACATTTTCTCTTTTCCAGTGTTCTCATCTAGAGTAGTTTTGAGGTTGCCTTCACCTGGCCCCTGGTCTTCTGTCCTAAATTGGGTACCATTATTGACTAACTAGAAAGACAGATTTTCTTAATTTTGTTTTGTTTTGTTTTGAAGGGGAAATCTCACTATACTATCCAGGATGGAGTGCAGTGGCACAATCATATAACCTTGATTTCTTGGGATTTCCTGCTTTAGCCTTCCAAATAGCTAGGACTTCAAGTATATGCTACCATGTCTGGCTAAATTTTAATTTTATTGTGAAGACAGTATCTGTTATGTTGCCCAGCCTGGTGTCAAATTCCTGGGTGCAAGCAACCTTCTACCTCAGATTCCTCAAAGTGCTGGGATTATAAATGTAAGCTGTAGCACCTGGCTGAAACATTGAATCATTAAACTAAATAACAATACCGCTCATGTCTTTACTTGAAGACTTTCTACCTGTCCCCTTTTCTGCCAAGGCAAGCAGCTTTACACAAACCACAGTTGTACTAACCATCTGATATAACTTTATTCAAGCTTTTTCCATGTCAAAAGGTGAAATTTATTTCCTCCCCCTTAACTATTGCTTTCCCTTGTCACTTGTTTTAATGAATGAGGCAGAATGTTGCTCTGCCAGTTCTGGGCCTAATCTTTAAGAGAACTGGACTTCCTGTATTTGCTTTCTACCTCTTGGAATTCAGCCAACATGCAAAAAGTCCAACTATCCTGAGATCACCCTACTATAAGAAAGAGCTCAAGCTAACTTCATGTCCCATTGCCAAGGAAGGAGCAGTCTCCTACATGTGAGCAAAGCTTCTAGGAACTTCCACCAGATCTAAGCTCCCACTGAATGCCATCATGCTCGTGATCTCCACTGCCATGGTGACGTGAAACAAAAGAACAGCCCACCTGGGTTGTATCTATGACAAAAATCACAAAAAACAACAAAAAACTTTTGGTTTTGTTTTAAGCCAATGTGTTTTGAAGTTCTTGTGCTGTAATAAATAAATGATGAATAGTTTTTGATAATATTCAACAGTTTCAATAAAATTTTTGCCTGCAGTAAAACAGAATTTTTTTATTTGTAATGACACTTTCAAAAAAAAGTCAATATCATACTTGATGGTGATGTCCAGATGCCTTCTAATTAACATGAGATAAACAGGACATGATTACAGTCACCATTAGTATTTAATGTTATAGTAGACACTCTGGTCAATACAAACATACACTTAATAGAAGGCAGAGTATCGGGAATATGAAAAAAAGTCAACTATTAGTGTGAATTAATTATATGACTTTTTACCCCCGCCCCCCCAAAAAATTTTAAACCAAAGAAAAAAACCAAATCAACAAATTGTATGAGCACAAAGTAATTATGTAAAAATAAAGAAGTATCTTTCTTTAAAATAGCCAGTTAAATATTACAATGAATGACCTCAATTTATATACAAAATGAACATATATTGAATATTCAAATGAATATACAAAATCTTAAGTAAATAATTCACTAGAAATATAAATAAATGAGGTATAAAACATATAGAGAATAAAGGTTCAAATATGATTGTATTTTAAAATTATTTTATCAAGACAGTAATTTTTTGAAACAACCCAGTTGCTTGTTCTTTTGCTCATGTATTTGTATTGCAACAGACATGAGGCTCCAGAGAGTGATTCAAACATTTTTCAAAGCTAAAAACAAATCAAATAAATAAATAAATAAATGTTAAAATAATGGGGGCTTCATCAAGTAAGTGTGTTATTTAAAAAAAAAAGAAAGAAGAAGAGGAAAGACAACCAAGATAGCAATAATTAGGCCCTAATAATAATAATTTAGGATGAAATACAGTGGTTTGAAAGCCAAAGGAAAATAAGGACTATATAGTCCACTGTGTTGAGATCCCTGTTTTAGAACAATAAAAATACAAGAGACCCAAATTATTATATTCAGATTATATTTTAACTACAATATAGTACTAAATGTAAAAAATAAAAACAAAATTATAAAAGATAGAATAAGATGCAGGCGAATATGCCTATCCATCAATCTATACACTCAGAAAAAGAAAACTGTAGTAAGAATGCAATGAGAGAATCCTGATTATGAAAGAAATATAATGAAAAGATCAAATTGGATAATCAGCAAAATCTTTGTTTTTAATCCATCAAAGCAGTGCTATCCAATATAGCTTTCTGTGATAATGGAAATGTTCTATATCTGCCCTGTTCCATAGAATAATCCTTAGTCACAAGTAGTTATTTAGAAGTAGAAAGGTGGACTGCACAACTAAGGATCTGAATTTTAATGCTATTTAAATTCATGTAATTTAAATATACATAGTCCCAAGTAGCTAGTGGATACTGTAATGGACTGCACAGCAGGAGACTGCTGAGAATGCAAAGAAAGCTAAGTGCATTAAATTACAGAAAGTGCAGAGCCCTTTAGAAGAGAAGAGAGACCTGTGTCTAATTTCATCCTTGGCAGAACAGCAGACACAGGAGAAATAGTCCAGAAATTTGAGTAAGTAGAATCCAGATAAAGTTTTCAAAAAGTTTTTGATGTGACAGAATTGAATCCTGAAGAACTGAGGAAGTGAGTCTTGCTACAGCATCAACGTAACCCTGCCCCTCCATCCCACAGTCTTCACCAAAGGCAAGGAGCGAGTATGCCAAGTCTGGGAACTGGCTCCATCAGGTGAGTGTGGGATTGAAAAAAAATAATAAAACAACAGTTTAAAAGAATAGAACACTTTGGGGGCAGAAGTGTTGGGAGACATTTCTCCTGGTGTGGCAGTATCTTCCCCAGTACTACACAGCAGCTGCTGAAGGCTGGGCCCTGGCAGGAAGTCTAGCCTATTATTTCTCACGTTGGTCAAAGCGTGGCCTTATCCACTGAAAGGCTTGGAGCAGTGAAATAGATTGCAGGGAGGTCTGCTAAGATTTAGAAAGGCAAAGACAGAGCATTCCTGAAAAACCACTAAACTGATAGCCAGGACATAAAGTTTATATCATATTCTAAGCCCTGCCTAAGAAAATGTTCTAATCGTTTCTTTAAAGCATTTTAAAGGGTTGTGAACTAACTCTATCTAAAGTTGTGACAAATCCATGAGGAGACATGGTAGTTTCAAGGTTTCAATCCTATTTGCTTTCTACATTTAAGTTCATTTAAGTTTTAACTGCATGAAAAATGCATTTTGGGTGGGACAATATATTTTTCTTTCTATTTATATTTTATCATCTTCCAGTGTTTACATATAGACATATTAGTAATATAAACAACAAATACATAATAGAATTTTAACCTACTGGCTCTATTGTTATTATTTGCAATAATTTGTCCAACATAACCTTGCTGCATTGAGAATGCATTGCATCTAACACATTAATACAATTATTTAACTGTATGTAAGATAATTTTATTCTTCTATATTTAAAAATTATTTATAATGCTTCTTCTTAATATGTCTGAAACATTACACGAGGAAGTGTAATTCCACAAGGCATCATTTGTGTATTTGTCCACAATGTAGATTTCACATTCCATGGTATAGTTACCAGTTACTTTCCATTTGCTACCCTAGTTAAGTTCTATTCCTTGAAATTCTACTCTTTAATTAGACATTTATTAGTGAAAATTTAGAATAAACAATCCTGATTCCTCCCTTTCTTTATTTGTTTCTGTATTTCTATTTTACTTGTGAAAGGTAAAACTAACCTTAACTTTTTATATCTCATAAATTTTTTTTCCAGAACCTCAGGCATTTTCAGAATTGGCAAAATATTGATTAATGTTCCTAAATTCCATGGTGTTCAAATGGTACATGCATTCTGAGTGGCCATGATTGTTCCATTTGAAGGTACATTGGAATATTCAGGCTCAGTGAGCCAGCTCCCTCCTCATACGAAAATGCACACTGAATAAATGCCTCATTTATAATTTAAGCAAATTCCCAAATTTGAGGTGGTTAATAGAAATTTAAATTATTTAAATGTAATTGAAGTAGATTAGTAACATCAAAATCTTATTTATTCCTAAATGGTCCAAAACCCTTGAGTCACTTTCATTTTTTTTTTTGTTAAATCTTTCATCAATGCTTATGAGAGCCGATGCAAGTAATTAAATCTAGTATCTATTTTTCTGAACTTATATTGGATACATTAATGGGCTAATCTGCGCCAAGAAAACGAAGAGGTTTTTATTGTTGTATTTCTTTTTACCAGACACTGATTCAGCAAACCATAAAACCAAACTATCTATGCCAAAGTGGCATATCAAATTAAACATCAGAATTTACCCACATTTCTCCAATGGTGCTGGACTAGGCAAGAGCACACGTACATTTTGCTAAGGATGAAATGTCTTCTGAGGAGCAAGTAAACTTCACATTTTGGGGAATCTATCGTACTGTCAATAGAGGAAAAACGTGATTGTACATGTCACTCTCAAACCCACTCTGTAAATTCTTTGCATGAGCTGCTCTGCTCTTGCTGGTACCATGCAACTGCCAGTTTTACTCAACCTCCTTTCTTCTAACTAGTTATCAGAAAAAAGAACACTCCAGCTGCTTCAGCACATTTTTGTATTTTGTGGGTTCTGGGAATGTATGTGCCTGTGTTTAATGTTATAGCTGAGATGTTCTGTCCTCTCCCACATAGCAATGTATTTCTAAAAATCTGTGAAGAAGCAGCTCTGAAAATAAAATTAAATTAACAGGAATTAAATAGAAGTGGTTGTGATCTATAGCACTTACTAGTGCCCACCCCCTTGAAGATTAATACCCACCTGCTTAGACAAAAAATAAAATCCGCATATCTAATTACTTTTCCATTTAACTTAGTGATAAATCCTTTCACATTGCCTTGATTGACTTAGAAAAGAAAATATAATGCATGGAAACATTGCGTAATAATTCTCAACCCCTGTGAATATTTTAAATCCATTTGTAGTTTTTTTGACCTGATATACTTTTATATTCATACGCCAAAGGCACCTTCTGCTCTGCCCACCACTCCCAAAGCAATTGTTAGGTAAATTACAAGTCCCAGAGATAAACCTTTCCTGCCAATTAATTGTTTACTGAATTGATTTATAAAATATACCAATTTCTCCTGCCATTCTTAATCTAACCCTTAAAAAATCTCCTATACTTTAATTGTTGATGCATGCAACCAAGTTATAGTTAATTTGCAAATTTAATGACATGCACAGAGCAACACTCAAATCTTAGCAAAATGGTTGAAGGGAAAGCCTGAGGTTTGTTTCTCATCTTTTCCCTTTCTGACGATGAAAAGAAAATGCAAACTTAAGTATTATAGGTGAAAAAACCCCAGAAAATAAAACAGAAAAAGCTTAATGTTTCAGGATTCTAAACACTGAGCTCTTAATAACTATAGACAATCTGAATTAGAAATTTATGCTCAGAGGGGTTCATATTGTGCTTTATAATTACTGTTATATTTTTCTCCTAAAATAGATTGTGAATTTCTTAAGGACAGGGGAAATACGTAGTGCCAGGTACATGATAACCCCATAAATACTGTTGGTTAATATATGCATGAACATTATCTGAATAGAAGTTTTAAACATACAGAAAAGTTGATAAACATGGATGCGCAACATGCAAGCAAACAAGATGCAAAAAGAGTGTCTTCACAGTCTCTGAAATAACTTTTCCATAAGTAACTTCAGATATTGGCAGGAAAATAGCTGATTCCATTGCATAATTAAAATAATAGCTAACCAGCTGGAATGTCTTTGCTATTCAGATCCCTTTTCTCATAATGACCTTTTCATAAGCCAATGCAAGCAACTGAGAATCCTGACAACAAAACATTCTGACCCAATTATATACCATTTGCAGCTGTTTCAATCTGGGATTATGCTGGACTCAGTAAAGGAAACTTAAAGAATATATAACCTATTTAAGAAATTGGGGTATCTAAGGATGCCATGGTCTCTATAGATGTGTATTCTTTGTGTTTTTATAAATATGAACTAAAATTCCACATTTCTTTGAATTCAGAACCCTGGAAACTTTGCAGAGCGTGCTCTCCATATGTTCATTAACTTTCACCATGTTCATTAGGTCTTCCAACCAGTAGCTGTTGACAGTCTTTCTATCTCAAATCTCTCATCAATTCATGCTTACATGACCTGAATAGAACTAGTAATTTTCATGTCTAGTTGCCAAAATGCAGGTGCTATCATTTCTATACATGTACATAATTATCCTAAAATACAGGTTTTTTCCAGTGAGACATAAGAAACTACAGGGAAGAAAATGGCTGCTTGTCCCCTGGTCTTGTGCCCATATAATAAATCAGCTTCATCTACTTCCTTACTCCTTATTCTCTTAATCCATTTTAAGTGTAACATTCTCTTGCAATAAAATGTTTTATTTCCTCTTTAATTTATTTATACCATTTACTTCAATCGCCATATGTTCCTCCTTATTTTTATATTTATTACCCATTAAGTAAAACCTAAGTAAAGTCATTCAGAATGAACTAAAATATGCCCAGAAATAAGAAGGTGCATATCCTAGCTGCTTATTCCACCTGATATTTCCAAATCACGCTGAATAAATATATAGTTCTTTCCCTTTACCTGACCCTTTAACAACAATATCTGATAAATTAGGACACTTAGAAATCCCAGGTGGTTTACTAAGCTCCAAGGCCTATTTATAAGTTGACCAACCTGGAGAAAAAAGCAACTTGTTAAATGTTCTCTGATCCTTAAAGTTCTATAATGCCATTGTCTCCTTAAACCCTGGAAAAAATATTTTTAACACATTTTCTTATTTTACTTTAAGATAACATCTACCAATCCTATATTGACTTTTTGAAAGTATAAAACTTTTGTCATATAGGTAGCTATTTACACTGATCTCAAAACCAACACAGTTGTAGACTTTTCACCATCTCCCAACAAAAGAAAAACTATTATGTTAGGCAATGCAAAAGATTATTTTGGCAAAACATCAAAACTACAACTAAGAATTTTAACCTTTGATAATTATTTTATTAAACATAAAGTAGGACATTTTCCCCTCCATTTTTAAGGATTTGGATTTCAGTGAGCTGCAAGGTAATGAATGCATTACAATGACAATAACTTTTTTAAAACATTTTCCTTGTGGATCACTTCCACTGCTTTATACTCTAAGGGTTAACATCTTTCCATTCTCAAATTAGGAAAGTGAGCATTTTGCAGCCATAACATTATGGGGACATCTGGTAAGTCATGTTAATAACAGAGTGGGAGTTTTGACTTGGTGGACTGTCAGCACTGTTTTTTTATAGATCTAAAGATGATCAAGAAGTTTTACAAATCAGACACAACTAATGCCTTATGGTAATAAAAATCAAGCCTTGAGCCAATTTTTTTGTACTGGGAAAGAAGTGGTTCAAAAAGATAAAGAAATTAAATGTGAAGCCCAGGGGATCATGCTGATAAAACGGGAACGTGTACTTAAGTGTGTATGGAAAACCTGTTCATTTTTAGTACAATCTCATAAACTTATCAATGCAAATTTTCCATCCAGTTAATCTGAGCTTTATCCAAATAATGACTATGACAGTGCATTCACTTTCTGCTAAAAGTCACACCTAATTTTTTTTTTATTTTTTGACACTGAGTCTCAAGCTGTCGCCCTAGGTAGAGAGCTGCCGCATCATAGCTCATAGCAACCGACAATTCAGGCTCAAGCGATCCTCTTGCCTCAGTATTTCTATTTTTAGTAGAGACAGAGTCTCGATTTTGGTCTCAAACTCCTGCGCTCAAGCAATCCACCCACCTTGGCCTCCCAGAGTGCTAGGATTACAGGCATGAATTACTGCGCCTGGTCCACACCTAATTTTTTGCCTAAGCTGCTTCCACAAAGATATTCAACTTCTTACAGTGGGAATACTTGATTAAGGTTGAAATTCAATTTTTAAATGTGACCTACTTAAAATTTCCCTTTGGTCTTTTGTTATTTAAACTATTAAACCCTAATCATCCAAAGGACAATGTTGCAGCACATTTGTCTTACAGTGATATTAGAAAGTCCACAAAGTGATTCTTGATTCATGCATGTACATCTTAGAAATTATGTGGTTTATGCACAAGGTTTTTATGATCATTTAAGTATTTTTCCAACTCCGGAATAAAGTATGACTTAAGACTACACTTTTCTTGTCCTGAAATTGTCAAATAATGAATTGATATTAGTTATGATAACAGAAGAGGCTAGGCATTGTAGAGTCATTTTCAATTTATCACCAACACCAAATACACTTAGTCATGGTTATTTGTGTAACAAAGAAGATCTAGTTTAAATGCAGCTGAAGCCATTTTAACCACTCACCCATTCTTGTTTTTTCCTTGTAAAGTATTGTAAGCATATGACACAATAAAAAGTGTCGGTTGTTTTGTTGTTTTTTTTTTTTTTTTGTAGATGGTGTTTTTAATAAAAAGAAGAAAATCAAATTTCTGATATGAATTCAGTCTAGGAAGGGTACTGAAATACAACTGTTCAAGCTAAGATATCTTGTGGAAACCAGAAAACAAGAAATTATTTATGTAAGCATTTCACGTTGTATATCAAATCAGAACACTGAAACCCATAAATGCATCAGTGTACACAGTTATGATTTAATAAAAAAAGAAAAAGATAGGTAAAGCCAAACACTTGCTTTAATAATAAATTATACAGAGAGAGGGGCAAACACAAAAAGAATCACACAGGTAGCACTGCAGAGTACTAAGACAGAATGAAGAATTCTGATCCACACAGTTATTTAAAAAAAAAAAAAAAAAAAGAAATTCTCAATTAGACTATTCCACTAATCACTGTTCATATTCTCAGGTGTAACATTTATACATTAAGGGATAAATTAGTTATTTCACTCTCCTAGATTCCCTTTAATAATACAATCAGAGTTTACAAACAGAAGTATCAGTAGGCTAGAGTTTGTTATTTTCAAGGCCTTAATTTATTTCTAAGGATTAATTTATGCAATAGGGAATTTGGTTATGTTAAATTGTCCATTTTTTGTCCCTATGTAACAAGTGTATTCTCTTTGAAGGATAGATGGGTAGTAAGAACTGTTTAAAATGTCCCTATTTCACTATTACTTTGAAATTCCTCTCTTAAAGACAGTGACGGATATTTAAAAAATAAAACAATAGTGGAAAAGGGCTTTGTTTTGCTTTCATGTATTTTTTAGTTCATACTAAAAATATCCTTGTCATACAGAAGACACTTTCCTCCTTTTCCTTATAATAATAGAAGAATGTTTGCAATGCTCCCTGATGACTCTTAACACTTGTGATTTAAAAGTATCTGGTCAATGATAGCTACTCCAAAACAAATTGCGTTTTAAACCCCCAATTTAAGAAATCAATTAAGTAAAAGATATAATTAAAATCAAAACCATTTTTTATAATTAAATGACTGATTATATAAAATTATTATTACATTAATGTATCTAGCTATAAAACTGTTTTAGACTGGCATGATCATACTCTATTGCCAGAAATCAATATATTGCCAACAATATCAATTATACAAAATGATGAATAGTAAGCATGGTGTTTTTAACTTGTATTTCTTACTATACTGATGATATACCTCTACTGATGTATTCTGTCTTGTTTTCCCACTGTTCTTCCATTGATGTTAAATCAGATCACCAGTCTTCTTTAAAAACCAGAGAGCAGTCTCATAATAATACATGTGTTAAGGAACAATTTCTATACATTACATGCATTCTTAAACCTTGCATTCTCCTTGAAAGGTGATCAAGTCTAATCTGTTTTCTCTAACGTGATCACATTTAACACATACTAAACAAGTGAAGCTATACTATTTTATAATCTTTTCATATACTTAACTAAATTGTAGGAATGATATCTTATAAAAGGTATTGATAGTAACCCCAAATCATTGATGCTGTGGTAAATTTCAGATTCCTTAATATATCCTTAGTAATTTCAGATTCCTTAACTTCTTGTTCATCTCCAAAGTAAATATCTTATAAAACTCTTACCACCAATCCTTTTGCTTCGGATTCAGTTGGTTTTTTTTTTTTAGGCAAAATATGTTATACGGAGTAACATCAGAAGAATACGCCTTTACTACTTTGCTCCTTCCATTCCTTTCTTCTGCGTTTCCTTCCTTATTTTTTTCATATTCTACTTTGCACATGAAAATGTTGGAAGTTATAAAGACTCTCAACAAAAGTCAATAAATAGGTAAAGATGAATGAATGAATAATTGTACTACCTTCAAATATTTAAAATAATAAAATAAAATAATGCCAAATAAAATAATGCAGAAGTCAAGAGGAGTAAGTGGAAATAAAGTATGAATGTTCTAACTGGTATCATGGAATGGCAATGGCAATATTTTTTTTATGATCAAAAATTCAAGAACAGTTCATTCTCCTAGGCTAACCCAGAAAGACAACCAAGAGGAAAAACTTAAATTAAACTAAATAAAATAAATTCAATTATATTTGAAGACCAATGTATAAGACTTCCATGTAAGGCAAGATAGCTTAAAAATTCTGGAAGAAAAAGTAGGAAAACTCTTCTAGCTATCAGCCTAGGCAAAGAATTAATGACCAAGACCCCAAAGGCAATTACAGCAATCTAAAGTAAATAAACGGCACTTGATTACAAAGCTTCTGCATAGCAAAGAAAATAATCAACAGAGCAAAAAACCAACAGAATGGGAGAAAAAAATCCACAAATTATATTTCCAATAAAGGGCTAATATAAAGAATCTGCAAACCACTCAAACAAATCAGCAAGGAGGAAAAAATATATCCTATTTAAAAGTAGGCAGAAGAGGGCAGCGCCTATGGCTCAAGGAGGGTAGGGTGTTGGCCCCATATGCCAAGGGTAGTAGGTTCTAGCCCAGCCCCAGCCAAAAACTGCAACAATAACAACAACAAAAAAAAATAGGCAGAAGACATTACAGGATCTTTTCAGAAGAAGAGAAACAAATGGCCAATAAACATTAAAAAAATTCTCAACATTACTAATCATCAGGGAAATGCAGATTAAAACCAAAAAGAGATTATTATCACCTTACCTCTGTCAGAGTAGCTATTATTAAAATGTCCAAAACCAACAGAGTCTGGTATGGCTACAGAGAGAAAATAATGCTTATATGCTGTTGGTGGAACCTCAAATTAGTCCAACCCCTATGGAAAATAGTGTAGAGATTTCTCAAATAAATAATCCTACATCTGGGTATCTATCCAAAGGAACAGAAGCCATTTTATCAAAAAAGACATTTACACTCAAATGTTTATTGCCACACAATTTACAAAGATGTGGAATCAACTCAAGTGCCCATCAATTCATGATGAGTTGTTCAACAAAATGTGGTGCATCAACACACATGCATGCACTCACTCACACGCGCACAATGCTGTGGAATTAACTTTGCAAACTCATCTTAGAAAAATTGCTACATACCTAATTGCTGAATATTATTATGGTCACATTGAATATACTACCTTTGGAAAGCTCTGCCATTTATGCCAGTGCCTAGTCTACCCTTCAAAGTAATTTTAGAATGTTTTTCTAGAATGGCCAACAGAGATATTATGGTATAGAGGTCTGACAATTCAATACTTGAACTCATCAAGAAAAAGTGTGACATTCCTTACTGCTGAATACCAACTATGGTCACCAGATGGCCATTCCAGAAAAAGATTTTCAAAATTACACTGAGGATAGACTAGGTGTTGGCCTTGGTGCATAGTTTCCCAAACAGAGTGCCTCAAAGGTGACAGTAGTGATATTCAACAAGGAGGTATGCAGCACCTTTTCTAGGATGAGCTTGTGAACTTAATTGCAGCTCTCATGCACACACACCATGAATTACCATATATACTCGAGTATAAACCAAGATTTTTCGGCACAAAATTTGTGCCGAGTTCGGGTTTTTCGGCACAAATTTTGCGCCGAAAAAACTCGGCTTATACTCGAGTATATACAGTACTACTCAGGAATAAAAAAATGAATTAATGTTTTTTATAGCAATTTGGATGGAACTGGAAACAATTATCCTAAGTGAAATATAACAAGAATAAAAAAACAAATTACATATGTATTCTTTAATAATTTGTAGCTAATTTATGGGTGTAGAGAGAAGCAAAAAAAGTATTGGAAATCGAAATCAAGAAGGAGGAGAGGGAAAAAGAACAGAAGTAAAAACTTACCTAACAGGTACAATGAACACGATTTTGGTGATAGGCACACTTATAGCCTTGACTTAAGCATTATAAAAGCTATTCATGTAATAAAAACTTTTGTACCACCTTAGTGTTTTGAAATAAAAAAGGAAAAGAAAATTTAAAATTAAAAATATAAAAACAAAATATTAAAACAACCATTAGAGAGTAATTAGGATTAGAACATCCTCCTGACATAAAAAAAAAAAAAAATATATATATATATATATATAGACAAATAAAACAATGATTTAGTGATTTTCAGACCTAAGATAATAGGCAATGAAGAGCTATGAGCCTGAGTGATGGCAAACAGGAGATCTGCCCTAGCATCAGCCTAGCGTCCATTCTTCAAGCATTTTCCAGACCACAAGGCAGATAGAACAAACAAGAAGAAAAGGGTGTGCTAACTAAAGTTAAGAGATAGTATCCAGTGCTCAGGGACCATGAATCAACTGGAATTTGGAGAGCATGACTGGGGAAAAGGAAGCCATGCAGAGATATCTCATGAACCACAAAGAGTCTGAGGTTGTACTCTCACTGTAAAGTTCACATGTTAGTCTACCATAATCTCATGGGTACTAGAAAATCAAACAGACCTTGTTCAGTCACAACAACAACAAAAAAGAAAATTCTTTACTCATACAAAATTACCTTCTTTTATTGTGTAGACATGAATAAGTTGAAATAAAGTTAATTAAAATTTTTTCTTAATTGTTCTAAGAGATAATCCTAATTTTTGATTTTCTAATGCAAATATATTAACAATTATTTTCTGTTTATAGCATAGTAATTTAATATTTCTCAAAGGTAGAATATAATTATTTAAAGAACTATATTTTAAATTTAAAGCAATCATCAAAGCATTTTTAAAAGAAATTTGAATTATAAGTAATACTAAAGACAAAATAAAATTATAAAGTATTCAGTAAATCCAAATGAAGCAGAAAAAAAGGAGAAAAGAAACAAAACATATACATAGAAAAGACCTGACAAACTGATAGATTCTATTTAATGCAACCATATCAATAATTACATTAAACATAAACACATATATTAAAAGACAGAAATTAAATTATATAAAGCGTAAGACTCAAATAAATGCTGTTATAAGAAATACACTTTAAATATAAATATTATATAAATTTGTATATTTATATAAATATAAAGACATTTAAAAATATAGAAAAAATATAACACTCTAGAACTATCTCAGGGAAAGCTGAAGTAGTAGTTTAATATAAGGACTGTAGATTTTATAATAAGTAATGTTATCAGGAATAAAAATATTTACAATACATGAAGCAAAAATTAATTCTTCCGAATGAAAGATGGACAAATTTTCAATTGTTCTTAGAGACATTATGACCTTTGAATAATTGATAGAACAAGTAGGTAAACATCATTAACATACATTACCTGTACAACGCCATTAGCCAACTTAACATACTTAATATTTATAAAATACTACACCCAACAATAGCTGAATATACATTTTTTACAAGTCCACATGGAATAATAACATTAGAGACTAACTTCTAGGCCATAAATAATATATATCAAATTTAAAAGAATAGGCTAGATATGGTGGCTCATTCCTGTAATCCCAGCACTGGGAGAGGCAAAGGTGGGAGGATTGCTTGAGCTCAGTAGTTTAGGACCAGCCTGAGTGGGAGTACAGGAGTTTGAGTATGATGTGAGTTGGCTAACGCCATGGCACT
>CAUYPK010040558.1:0-32469 GCA_963574355.1 Loris lydekkerianus | reverse complement strand
GTGCCCAGGTGATATTTTCAGGGTACTAATATTTCACCACCCCCGGGGTCGTCTGCTCACCCGTTTTGACCAACAATACTGGTTTGGGGGTTCCCCCGTTCCCCCCCCCCCCCCCCCCCCCGGTGTTTCTTCTCACTAATTTTCTACCCCCCGCAGATTGGCTGTGAATCTCCCCCAGGCCCTGCCAAGTCCCATCCCAGGTCCCCGTGCCTACTGCAGTGGCCCTGACTAAACCTTCCTTACTGTGCTTGTGCTTGGATAATTTTTTTCCTTAGAGTTGCAGCTTCACTTTTTATCATTACCCTCTCTCCTATTTTCTTATCTTACCACAGGGTCATTTACTGAGAATTAAGGTATTTACAGGCCTACAGTATAATTTGGGTTGGTATCTCTGTTTATTGTCAATGTCTACACAGTTCTGTGTGAGGAATATTTGTTTTCCTAACAAATACTAATTTTATTTGTTTTAGTCTATAATGCTAAGAGCACAAGCTGAGCATTATAAACTGTAAGAAAAGTTGTGCAGCTAGCTAGTAGCCAAAAAAACCTAAGGGCCAAGCTAAGTAAAGGTGCACTTGATAAGAATTGCACAAGGTGCCACGGCTACCAGACTAATCCAGACCAGGTCATCATTGTTTGTATTTGCCTGTTTGTTTGGGTGAGACAGAGTCACACTCTCTCACCCTGGGACCCTGGGCAGAATGCCATGCCATCACAGCTCACAGCAACCTCAAACTCCTGGGCGCAAGCCATCCTCCTGTCTCAGCCTCCTGAGTAGCTGGGACTGCAGGCACCTGCCGCAATGCCTAGCTAGTTTCTCTATTTTTAGTAGAGATGGGGTCTCACTCTTGCTCAGGTTGGTCTCAAACTCCTGAGCTCAAGTTATCCTCCTCCCTTGGCCTCCCAACATTATTGCTTTTATTTTTTCTTTTTTGGATTTTTTTTTTTTCTTTGCAGTTTTGACTGGGGCCGGGGTTGAACCTGCCACCCTCGGTATATGGTGCCGGTGCCCTACTCCTTGAGCCACAGGTGCTTCCCTTTTTATCACTTTAAAAGACCAAAATAGCTAATCCTGACCCAACAAAGGACTATTTCCAAAAGATACCTTTACTGATGTCCAAATGATCACAGCTCACAGTAAACAACAGGCCATCATTTCATTTCCAAATGAGACCCCAGACTGTTTTCAGGGCAGCGCTAGCAAGGACATTGTTAGGCACGGAGCGCTGCAGCTGCTGGCGGACACAACACAGGGCTGCAGGACGGCACGAGGCAACCTGCACTTCCACCCACAGCTTTTCCTGCATGTGACATCTGAAAACACGCCACGATGACTCACAGAGCTTTCATCACCCTATATATTTGGATAAAGGGGCTTAAGTGTCGTTTTGTTGTAATACAAGTCAATGATTTTCTCATTTAAAATAAATTTTCTCAGCTGGGCAATGATTTTTAGACTCAAACAACAACCCAGGGTCAAGTGCTTTTCAGTTCTGTATTCTTGGGAAAATTGCTAACCATCTCAATTCTCCATTCTTTACAGAGAAAAACATACCACGTAGGGTTGTGATGAAAACTGGAGATAATGTACAAAAGGGACACAAGCAGTGGTGCTAGACTCCACTGACTCTCTAAAAGTGACACTTGATACTTTTAATTTGTTTTTTAGTAAAAGTATTTTCAGGAAAATCATAGGGATTTGGAAGGATGAAATGAAATACATGCTTGAAAGCAGAGTCTAAACTAGAGAGTGGGGGGAAATCAGATCAGGAGTAAACACATTCAGAAGTGAGATGTTCTTACAGCCAGTCATCCACGTGCCTTCGGGGTATGAGCACTTTCCTGGAACTCTTTCCATTCTACTTATTTTACAATCACTATAGGAACCAAATAGCTCTTTGGGGAATTTACAATTATTCAAAAGCACAGGCTAAAAATCATTATTACGCTTATAATTAAAACATCAAATGTAAACTAATTCTACTTGATTTGTAATAAAATGAATACACTTACAGGTGGTTTCCAGGAGTCAACACTATGGCATCTGGGAAGGTTCAGGTCATGTCAGGGGAGAGGCAGAGCCTGAGGCCATTTGGCACCTGCTCTTTTTCACTCACTCTACCGGCTATTCAGAAGCTGGGCACCCACAGAAAGCAATCAATAAAAGCATTTTGAGCCAGTGCCCCTTAGAATAATTTCAATATTGTAAGAGTGTGTATTCCTCTTCATAGTAATTGTATTAACATCTTGTTACTCATTAAATGTGTGAAGTTAGATAAACAATGCTTTGTTTTGTACTACGATATTAGTGTTATCGGGGTCAGTGTAAAAATCAATGGGGAAATGTAGCTGAACTATACTGAATTTTCTATCACTCTGTAGGGATTCTCATTTGTACTTTAATTTTAATACAAGGCATTTGAAAATTGGGAGAAAAATCCTAATTAATGTAAAACCTCCCGAGAGAAAGTTGTTTCTGCAACAAAACCGTGTAAAAATGATGAGGACTAAAGAAGTTTCAAAGTCATTACTGAAAACGCCTTTCACACAGCAGGTAACACCTGTGGCCACCACACCACAATGCCGCCTGGTTCTGTTCTGGCTCCAGTGTGCTGCTGGCAGTGCCCCTCACTCACTCCCAGGGTTCAGTACACACTGGTACTGAGCATCCAGGTCAGGACAGCCCTTCCCAAGCTGTCCCCTCTCATTAGAAAACATTTATGTGCATGGTCCTTCCAGATTTACTAGCATCTGCGTTTTGCAGCCATCCTGTGTAAAATGGCAAGTCGTTTAGAACTGCACAAGGAAGGCAGGGGCTAAGGTTCACTCTGCATCCACACGAGCCACCTCCTTTATCTCAGGTTCCTCACTTTGTCCCCTAGCAATGAGACCGCGTTGGCCCTGTGTCTTCCTCCACAGTCCCTAAACAGACCAACCGCCAGCTGTTCAACCTCCAGGTCAACCCTCCACAGTAGAAACTGCAACACAGTTGATAAACTGAGGCTTAGAGAGGTTCAATAACAGGTCCCAAATGATACAGCCAGTGCATGTTAAAGTGGGGTCAGAGCGCGGGTCAGACTCCTAACCAAGGTGGCTGAGTCTGGGAGGTTTATGGTAATATGATTGCATCAGGAAGTAAAGCATTTCTCAACTTGTAACTGCAATGTGCTTATTTATAACATGTACTATAATATTACTAAGCTATATTTTAAAATATAAAACACTAAAATAGAAATTTAAAAAGCATGAATATGAGTTGATGCTAATTCTCTTTCTCCATCTAGAGGGTTGTCTGGCATAGCTCTAAATTTGATCGCATATATTAAATCATGTTATTGTCATTTGGATTAAATTAGAGACATAAGTAATGGATTAAGTTCTTTTTTATTAAGTCATAAAAATATGGAATGCTTCACGAATTTGTGTGTCATACTTGTGCAGGGACGATGCTAATCTTCTCTGTATCATTCCAGTTTTAGTATATGTGCTGCTGAAGTAAGCACACGGATTAAGTTCTATGCCTGATTTTCCATTCCTTTTTATCTTACAGCACACTTGAACCGATAGTTAAACTTCCAAATTAGTCGATCAAAAAAGAAAAAAAGAGTAAAGAAAACATACTTACTGTGCTTTGAACTCTTTTCAAAATAATTTAATTAATGGTCTTTAAAGATTTTTGCAGCACACCTGAGACCCTCTCGTGGCACACCAGTTGAAAATCACTGCTCTTAATATTAACCAATGTGGGTTCCCTCTTATTCTCCATCAGTTTACCAGGGCTCACGCTCTTCTTGACAGGTCATAGTGTTTAATGGGGGGATACTTTAAATTTGGTTCTTCATATCAAATAACAAAAGATTATTTGAACTATAATCTTGTATTGTACATATACTTCATTAAAAAGCTACACCTCAGTTTCTACATCTATTAATCTATTAATTGGAGGTAATTATTGCAGAAGATTAGGCTGATGCCATGAATACCTACTGAACTCAAATATAAAAAAGCAATAACATGGAATTTGAAAGATAGTAGGTAGTTAATAAAAATTAGAGCCCTTCTCTCTTCCCCACAGACTGAATCAAACTGTAAACATCACTGCACTGCAATACAGTTCAAATGGTCAAATGCACCTGCATTTGAAAATCCAGCACACTGAACAGCCATGTGCCGTAGAATAATGTTTAGGTGAACAACAAAGCACACGAATGGATTAATAAATTGTGGTATATGTACACCATGGAATATTATGCAGCCTTAAACACTGTTAAATGTAATACGGCCTGGCCTGGCAGGTATTTGTTCTCCTAAGGGAAGCCAAGAGAGAAATAAAAGACTTATAGGATTGAGCCCAATATTTCAAGAGCAAGTCATTTGAATTCAAGTGTAGCTCAATGCGATAGAAAGACCAGAGGTTAGGAGAGCTGTACTCTAGTTCTCACTTAACCACTCACTCATTCCTTTTACCCCAGCATGTTCCCTATGATCTACACCTACATGTGACTGGATTTCCTCATACTAGATATAGCATAACTCAACCTCATACATGGTGGTGTGGTTTGCATCAAATTCAAATAACAGGCAGAGGTGAAAGCTATTAGAAAATTTGAAGAAGTTATTAAATGTAAAGTCATTGTTATTATTGTTGGTAAAAATGCATCCCTGGGACTAGATAATCTCCAAGCTCACTTCAAGCTCTGGCACTGCAATGTCAGGGCCTTTCGCTCACTCCAGATCCTGGTCCAGTCTCTTTGCTTCTTCCTTTCTGAGTCCCTGATCCAGCCTTTCACCTGGGGCAGACACAATAATAAGAATATTTCAAATATGTGCACATTTACCACAAAAACAGTGAAAGCACTTTGTTCTAGAGACATCCAATTTCACTTTACATCTACATTACACAATAGGACAAATCAGAATCCCAAGTATTGTTTTATTAGGTCAGCTCAAGCTCTCTGCTGTGATTGATTTAACACAAATCAGCATTTTAGGCCTGAACAAACACTTCCAAGGGAAAATCTCAAGTCAGGCTCGAATTACTTCATCCCTTTACTTGCAGACCAACCAGCATTTGACATTCAGTAGCTGCAGCAGATTAAAGGCCTCTGCAACATGTAAGATAAGATGGAGATTTTGTATCTGTTGTGTTTACATAGATGGAGTTGAAACATGTTCTTCCTAGTAAAGTATCTCAAGAATGGGGGGTGGAGGGGATGGCTCCTGTGGCTCAAAGGAGTAGGGCGCTGGCTTCATATGCCAGAGGTGGTGGGTTCAAACCCAGCCCCAGCCAAAACTGAAAAAAAAAAAGAATGGGGGGTGGGGGAAGTATCCAATGTACTTAATACTCATATGAAACCAACATATAAACAACTACAGGCCCACAGGAAAGAAAAAGCTCCAGCCTAGCAAGGGGAGAGGAGGTAGAGAAGAGCAGGGAGGGAAGGAAGTGACTGGCGGGATCTCGCCTGATGGGCACAATGTAAGGCTGCTCAGCCCTCTCCCTGGGTGAAGGGTTCAACCACAGCTTCAACTTTATCTTAGAGATGAAAACAATGTAACCTGAACATTTGTACCCTCATATTAATCTGAAATTTAAAAAAAGATGTCTGCAATGTCATTCAACCTTTAAAAAGAAGGAATTCTGACATATGCCACAACATGAATGAATCTTGAAGACAATAATGCTAAGTAAAATTAGCCACTCACCAAAGGCCAAACACTGTATGAATTCCTAATATGAGCTACCCAGAGTAGTCAGATTCATAAAGAGGGCGAGTAGACCTGCAGGGGCCGCGGTCTGGAGACTGAGAAGACGGGGAGTTGCTGTTTAGAGTGTTGGAAGCTTCAGTTTCACGATGAGAAGAGCTCTGGAGATGGGCTGGAAGTGGGTGGACAACGATGTGACTGTACTTGCTGCCACTGCACTGTATATTTTAAAATGGTAAATTTTATGTCACATGTATTTTAGCACAATACTAGAAAAGATAGCTGTGAAATCTTTGCTATTTCTCCCATTGAAAAGTGGACCCTAATTCTCCCCTTGAAATTAGTCAGATCATGGCAACTTTCTTGACTAACAGAAAGCAGAAGTGAAGCTCCGGGGTTCCCGAGCTGAGGCCTTAAGAAGCTTTGTAGCTTCTGCAGGAGCCTCTTGGAATACCTGCTCAAGGTTGTCCATAGGAGAGGGGCAAGGGATTTGGTTCCCAGGTGACATATGGCAATGTCAGAGATATCTTTAATTGTCATAACTTGAGTGAGTAGAGTCCGGGGAAACTGTTCAACAGTAGTGTTTTGTCACCCAGGACAAAAATTATCTACCTCAAAGAGTCAACAGTGCCTATGCTGAAAATCCCAGCCCTGGGTGAAGCCGGCTGCCATGTAAGAATCCCTTCTACCCAGAAATTGTCCTGTTATGAAGAAACCCAAGCTAACTATATGCACAGAAAATGTGGAGAAAAAGAAAATGTCTGACTCAGCATCCGTGCTCAGTGGTTAGGGCACTGATCACATGCACTAGGACTGGTGGGTTCGAACCCAGTCCAGGCCTACTAAAACAACAATGACAACAACAGCAAAAAAAATAGCCAGGCATTGTGGCAGGTGCCTATAGTCCCAACTACTTGGGAGACTGAGGCAAGAGAATCGTTTAAGCTCAAGAGTTTGAAGTTGCTGTGAGCTGTAATTCCATGGCACTCTACTGAGGGCAACATAGTGAGACTCTATCTCAAAAAAAAGAAAGAGAAAGAAAGAAAGAAAGAAAGAAAGAAAGAAAGGAAAAGAAAATGCCTGACTAGCTCCAAAGTTGCCTGCCCCAGCAGAAGCAGGGTGAGGAAGAACCAAAGATTGCAGCAGACAGCCCTGGCTACATGGAGTCAGACAATTAAGTTCACAAATTCATCTAGAAAAAGTGCTACATACCCCATTCCTGAATATCACTACTTCAAAGTAGTCCCCTTGGCCATCTGGTGACTGTAGTAATATTCAGGAATGAGGTATGTAGCACTTTTTCTATTAATACAATAAGTTCACAAATTTAATTGTCAGACCTCATATACCTCCAGCTGACCAGCTGGATGTCAACAGAAATCAATCCTACTCCAGCTGAGCACTCCAGCAAAAAGCTATCTTTGCTGCGTGTAGACTGAATTCGTGACCAGCAGACACGTGAACATGGTAAAAAGATTGCTGTTTTGTGTCACTTAACTGGGGAGTGATTTGCTCATAGCAGCGGATAACCAGAGCAGCAGCCTGTTAACATCATAGAAGAGACTAACCTTTAGCAACTTTAGACCTGATTTCAGAAAAACCAGAACAAGTGGACAGTGCAGGCTAATTCAAACTTAACCTCAATTATTGCACCTATAAAATGGTGACATTATTTATAATCTCTATCCTGAAAGATATTGAGAAAATTAAGTAAGATTGAATATTTAAAAGCACTTAGAATAATATGTGGTTTAGTAAAGCTATTCAAAAAATGGGTTTAGATTGGATTTGATCTGGTTTGTCTTACAAAGCAAAGATGACCTTTCTTTCAGACTAGCTTTGCTTCAAGATGGAGTAATTTAAATGGACGTAAAGTGGTTTTGCCTCAGAAACCCTCTCCCTCCCCCCACTTTATGTAAATATCTCCTACAAATCTTCATCAAACAGTCATAAGTTGCAGTTCTGCTTCTAACCCTTACTAACTGCGTAACTATGAGTTACCAGTATCTGCCACGGTCTGAATAAGTGTTCCTCCCCCCCCCCTCGAAAATTCATCTGTTGACCTCCTAACCTCAAAGGCAATGATAATTAGGAAATGTGGCCTTTGGGAGGTGATTGGAAGTGAATACAAAGCCCTCATGAAAGGAATTAGTGCCCTTATAAAAAAGGCCCCAGAAATCAACCTTGACCCTTTACTGTATGAGGACACGGCAAAAAGACAACATCTCTGTGAACAAGGAAAGGAGGTCTCACCAGACACCCAACCTGCCAGCTGCCAAAACTGTGAGCAATAACTTTCTGTTGTCCACAAACCACCCTGTTGGTGACATTTTATTATAGCAGCACAAATGGCTGGAAAACAATATCTCTAAGCCTCCTTCTTTTGTGTAAAATAAAGATAATGATAACACACGTATCTCACAGCGGGCTGGATGGATTAAACAGGATAAATGCACAGAAAGCCCTCGGCACAGTCCCAGTATAAACCTCGCTCTCAGTCTCGCGTTGCTGACTTGTGGATTGCATGCCTGCCCCCTCAACTTACCTGACATCTCTGAATCCCAGCAGTGGGAAAAACTCAAACTCTAATTGGTCCCTTCACAATGGTCATAAAATAAATCTTCACCAACTTTGAATTGGTACCTAAGAAACTGTAACTGTGAAAGACAAGACAAATTCTTTCTCCTTTTTAGTAATAATCAAAGTGCTGCTCACAACCCAGGGACATTTTCATAAAGTCCAAAGGGAAATGTTATGACTTCTTTGGAAGTCAGGATGTGAGAAATCCTCTGCTGTGTAAACATCCAGAAAGAAAATAGGCCCCAGATGTACTAGGCTGGAGCATCTCACTGTGCAAGATGTGGGACCCGTCAACCCCAGATGTACCAGGCTGGAGCACCTCACCATAGAAGCTGGGGGACCCATCAGCCCCAGATGTACCGGGCTGGTGCACCTCACCATGGAAGCTGGGGGACCCATCAGCCCCAGATGTTCCAGGCTGGTGCACCTCACTGTGGAAGCTTAGGGATCCATCAGCCCCAGATGTACCAGGCTGGTGCACCTCACCATGGAAGCTGGGGGAACCATCAGCCCCAGATGTACCGGGCTGGAGCACCTCACCGTGGAAGCTGGGGGACCCATAAGCTCCAGATGTACCAGTCTGGAGCACCTCACCATGGAAGTCAGGGCACCCATCAGCCCCAGATCTACCAGGCTGGAGCATCTCACTGTGGAAGCTTGGGGATGCATCAGCCCCAGATGTACCAGGCTGGAGCACCTCACTGTGGAATTGGGGGACCCATATTGGCAATTTCATTTTCAGGCTTCACCACCTACTGCTCTGCCCAACACACACACACACACATACACACACACACACACACACAAAAAAAAAAAAAAAAAAAAAACTTGTTCTGCAAAATACGAAGAAGTACTGATCTGAGTCAGGTTATTTTCCAGGCTGGAGTAAAAAGCATTGTACAAAAGCTATTACAACACCTATCAGCAAGAAATTAGACTGGTCATTGAGATGCACGTACTGTTCCCTCTCTCACAGCTGATAGAGTTCATTACAACCAGTGACCATGCCCTTCTGTCCTGAACACTGCACCCAAGTGCTCTTGCAAGACTTCTGTGAAGCCTGGAAGCACAAAACTGCACCGCAGGCAAATGATCCAAATGAACACCGCACCCCCAACAGCGAGGCTCTCCAATTCGAGGCAAATACTTGGTGCTGAGGAAAATAAATGAGGAATACATGCGGACAAATTGGATTGAATTTCTTTAAGAATCATGAAATGAAGAGGAAAATTCCAAGAGCTCTTATTTGAAAAATGAACTCTACTTCTTGGCTATGGTGTCTGTGGTTTAAAATGAGCCCCCAAACCCATTTTAAGGAGGATTGCTGGATTCAATGATTATGCTGTCTGTCTGAAGGAAATACTGTGCACACACTCATTAGCCACTCAATAAAACACTTGGTTCCTTTTTTTCCCCAGGTAATGATGCCCATTTAGAATTCTCCCTAGTTTTAAAAATTCTCTAAAATTTTTAAGACTACAGTGCTATGAATGAAACAAACAAAATAATTTCCAATATTTGGGGCAACAAAATATTTTCACATACATGATGATTAATATCACAAAAACGTTACAACTTTAATGGCCACCCACATCGCCTCTGTGTGCCGCCACCCCTCCCTGCTGACAGGGCACATTTTCTTTATGTATGTGTTCATTTTCTGTTTTGCCTGACAGAATATGAGCTCCACGAGTTGGATATTTCCCCTGTTTTGTTCACTGTCATCTCCAGGGGGCCTAGAACCATGCCTGGTCAGCTCTTGTAAAACTCAGGGCCCAGTCAGGAGACAGGCCCCACACAAACCCCAGCAATTTAAGCAGAGAATTAAAAATTATTAATGAGCCATAAAGTTATTAATATGTTAACTAAAAGATTAAAAAGAGAACTCAAAGTAACTAACTAAGGAAAAGGCTGGAATTATTAAAACGTGGAGACTCGGATAAGGAGCCCCCTGGAGCCCCTCTGAGGAGGGGACACTGCTGGGCTGAGGCTGGTGGCTCTGAGCTCAGAGGAAGACCTCAGAAGCCTGCGACCCGGATCTGGACACCGACCACTGATGTGGAATGTGGTGAGTCTGGCTCCCTAAGTTTTAGAAAAACTGGAAATTTGATTCAGCGGCTGCTACAGAGGGTGCCGCTGCTCCCAAGGTGATGCCATCAGGAACCATAAGCCCGAGTGAAGCCCCAGCAAGTCCCTGTCTGTTTCCTTCTCCGGCTTTCAAATGTGGTCTGGGAAGTCCCAGCCCCTAAATTAAAAGGCTAAGTGTGGAAGGCTCAGTGTTTACAGGTAACAAGTGATCAGTAAAGATTTGTAGAAGAAAGAAAACAAAAGTAGAGAAAGAAGGAAAGAAGACGTAAAGAGAAGAAAGTTCAAAGAGATTGGACATCACAGAAGATAAATAACTTCATGACATGTAGAGTAAGAACAGTAATGATCCCTACCAAGTGAGCTATTTACACACCTCTCTCGTCCTCTCACAACTCTATAATATGGGGTTTGTTTTTCTCATTTTATAGATGAAGAAACTGAGAACCAGAGAGGTTGGGGTCCTTGCCCAAGGTAACAGAGTTAATAAATGCCAGAGCGGAGATTTGAACCCCGGTCTGTTTAGTTCTAAAGCCCATATTTTCTCATCCCATGGTCATTGGCGAATGAATAGTTGGAACGTTGGTTATTTCAGGTTAAGGTTAGAGTCAGAAAAGAATCCTGGTCCAATAAACTCAAAGTTAGAACACATGAGTCTGAGGGTTGATTCTCCAACAAAGTCACTCTACATGCTCTTGGTGATTTATCATCCTCCAGCTTCACATCTGTATAGAACAGAAATAACAAAACCTATTCTGTGGTGGGTAACAGATGAATGACTTATGTGAAACCATGTTGATGACATCAAAGAGTCATTTAGATGCAGTTTCCTTCCACAATAGCCCACACTTTCTTCCTTGCTGAAGGAGGCTCAGGTTAGCTTCAGAAACAGGATTTATGATTCCTCCCAGTCCCAAGAATGAAGTTGATTGCTCTAAGTCAATCATATTAGTTCTATCCTCCCTGCTGAGGATAGACATAGAAATGGCCACGTGACACAGCCCTAGTCAAACAGGCAGGATTGTGGCCACTTCATTTTTCTCACTCTTAATAATAAGCAAGACAGGGACTGCTTGTTTTCCGCCTCTGAACATAAGTAGGTGAAAAGGTAAAGACTGGAGCTGCTGCGTTATGTTACCTATCTATCTACCCTACCATCATGAGGAGAAGCCACTCGCTGAAACCATCCTACCTATCACTATCAGAAATAATAACTACTTTATTGTTTAAGCCCATTGAAGTGTCTGAGTATTCTGATATTTTAAGTAAAAGTATTTGAACTGATCAGAAATATTCTCAGTGGTATATCTTCCCAAACTGCTACCCCCCACTCTCTTTAGGCAACCTAGCCTAAAGCCGTGAGGGGTGGAAAGTTTTAAATTTGATGAGAATATACAGTATCAATGCTTGCACTAGACTCTACCACAGTTATACTATTACACTAGCACTGGGGTTATGCAATTTTTATTGAGAGATTTTTAATGTCAAAACCGGGCGGCCTCAAACTGCGGCCCGCAGGCCACGTGAAGCGGTGTGATTGTATTTGTTCCCGTTTTGTTTTTTTACTTCAAAATAAGATATGTGCAGTGTGCATAGGAATTTGTTCATAGTTTTTTTTTTAAAAAAAACTATAGCCCAGCCCTCCAACGGTCTACAGGGACTAGAGAGGGACAGTGAATTGGCACCCTATTTAAAAAGTTTGAGGATGCCTGGTCAAAACAAAGGGACTAGTCATTTATTTTCTAATAATGATTTAGAAAAAGAAACTTGGGAGACTGTTCACAATTTTATTTAGGGAAAGAGAAGGAGTAATTCACAAAGGATGGTTGAAAGGATATTGGGGTATCCATCCAATCAGCTAGTTACAGGTGCACCAGTCGTGCAGGGGCCTGGCCCGTCCCACCTTCACTCTGTCACTGTGCTCTGTGCTGAGACACGTTGATTATGTAACAGCCCTAAGTCATATGATGTAAAGTGACAAGGAATCAAAATTACAGTCTTTCACTTCACCAAGTCCAAGACTTTTTCCAGGGAACAGACTGGTGTCCATTTGGGGACACAGCGCTGCATAGCAGTGGCCCTGCCTGAAGTAGAGTATGTGGGGTCTTGTTCATGTATTCATTTGTTTTTTATTTTGTTTATTTGGCTGCAGGCTGCATGTGGCAGGGAAGGGGGCAGAGCTAAGATGGGGCATCCAGGGGAGAGAAGAGAGGAGAGTGGCAGACAAGTCGGGGTCTCAGCCTCTGTGTTCCAGTGTTAGGCCCTAACTCCATCTTGCTAAAGACTTTGCTAAGGGCTTTTAACACTCCCCCAGTAAATAGGCAGCTCAGATGAAAGACTTTAGTAATAACTGTAAAATCCTGTGACAAGCCAGCTCCCCCTTGTAAGCAAGCACTCCCCTTACCAGGTGTTGCCTCTTATGAAATTCAGCTTGCGTTAAGGACTTCCTCTCCCCTACTGAAACCCCCTTATAAAAGGTTTCCACCCCTGCTTCTAGGGGTCGAGAAAGTTTGAGGCATAAGCTTGCTCTTGGTCTGACTCATCAATAAAGGACCTTGCTTAGTTTGGACTCAGTGTGCTGGCGTTTCTCTATTCTCCTCTCTTCAGGTAGAACACCAGGGGCAAGGTCCTAAGGTGCTATGACATCCTTGGGAGCCATGGGTGACCTCACCCCAAGCAGCCAGGCTAAACAGGAGCAGTAGACGGTGTGCCCCCAGGTAGCCACCCTCCCACCAACGGGTACCAGCAGCACTGGCCACTGCAAGGCTCCCTGGCAAGCTGGTGGAAAGTGGACATCATGAAAGAATGCTTCAGGGAGAGGAAAGACATGAGCACCTGGGAAGAAGGGTGTGCTCTGGGGAAGAAGACAGCTTTGGCCTTCACAGGGGTCTAAGGGTCTACACGAGCATGAGGGGGTCGTATGCTGTACCCACTGGTGACACTTTTCTCACGTTGGTGAACTTTGAGTAATGCAAATTGCCCTCCCCTCACCCAACAAGTTGAAAGCCTGGCTAGAAAGCAGAAAGGCTTTAACAAAGGATGGAAAGAAAAAAAGAATGGAAGAAAGAAAAACAAAGAGGAGAAGAAAGGAGGGGAGGAGAAGAGTGCAGGGGGGAGAAAAAGAAGCGAGGGAGAAAGACCGTCCCGCTTTTTACCCTCCCCATGCAGATAACTGCAGGAGGGATGCAACTTCTCTCCCTTTCTTTCAACCAGAGAAAAACAAGCTATAATGAGGTTATCTATTCCCCCCAAGAAGCACTGTGGTAATAAGTCCCTTAGCTGACTGCTCTGGGGTTGTGCTTCCTCACAGATGTATGGAATGCCCGAACCCAGCGATCAGTACCTCTAATTGAAATGCCAACTGGAAGTTCACTACATGCCTGCCGCTGGGGTCACAGTCATTACCAGCCATTAAATGTTATGTGAAAAGATCCATGAAGAGACACAGTTTTAGTGATATGCTTTAACCCTACACCCCACTGTGGGAAAAGACAAAGAAAGATGAAGGTTGGAAGGGAAAGCTGGCTCGGAACCAAGACAGGGTCTGGCTGTGGGGCTTCACAGGGAACCTCAGACAGACAGCAGTGGGGGGACTGGAGCTAACTCTCGGGAAACAGACAGCAAGAACCTGCATGGACTTGAGTTTCTTTACTGAACCTCTTGATCAGGATGGCATAGCAGGCCCAGGAATTAGAGCTGGATGCCAATCATGACTTCAGTTCTTTTTTCTCACCTATGAAAGAAAGATAATCATATCTATATCTTTGAATTGGCAGAAGAATTAAATACATGAGTAATATAAATGCCCGGATGAATGCTGCCTTGCAGCAGTTACTCAATAGTTAAATATTTCTGTCATCAGCTGGCCAACAACAAATCAATAAATCTTTATTGGGTATTTATCATACCCAGGAGCTCTTAAAGGGGTGCAAAGATGAAACATGACCCCATTTCTGACCTTAACAGGCTCTCAAATTGAGATCAGTGAAGCAGCATTTGTGTAGCACATAATCAGGTCCTAGGGTTCGTGCTAAATATTATTCTATGTAAATTAGAACCTTCTGTCCCAAGGCTCCAGGATCACATGACAACACCCAGAAGCTATGTTTCAAAGCCTGGCATGTCTGTCTCCAAAGGCCATATGACTTCCCTGCATGGCTCAGCCTCTTATGATAGAAACGTGTAAAATGTTCAGAACCAAGGGGCACAGGACCAGAGCCCTCAGTAAACAGGGTGTTCCAAGGCGGCACATGTTCCCCAGCCCAGTGAGCGCCCCACACGTTTAGGAGGAAGGGGGGTCATGCTGGGTTGCTCATGCCTGAATTTGTGTCCTTGGGCTGCAGTAACAAGTCACCACAACCCTGGAGCTCAGAAACAACAGAAATGTATTCTGTCAAAGTGCTGAAGGCAAGAAGTCCTGAGTCATGTTGGCAGCAGGTCTGCCCTCCCTCGGGCAGTCTGGCTCCCAGCAACCCTTGCAATTGTTGGCAGCTTTGCTCCAATGTCTTCTCCATGGTCAAGTCACTGTCTGTGTATCTCTGTGTCTTCTCTTCTTACACCTTGAGAGAACCTTACCTTTGGATTTAGGCTGTGGTCAGATAATCCAAGAAGATCTCATCCCAACGTTCTCAATGTAATTATATCTGCAAAGACTCTTTTCCCACATAAGGCAACATTCACAGGGTCTGAGTATCGGGATGTGGATATATTTGGGGCGGAGACTATAGGATAGAGCATAAGGTTAAAAGTGCTAGGCACTAGGGACAAAGTGACCTGGGAAAAAAACCAAGTATGGCCCTGAGTACTAAAAACAACACTCACTAGACACAGCACACTGTCTCAGCCCTAAGCCATATTTAGCAGGGATAAGAAAAAGGCAAGATGGAAGTGCAGTAAACAGAATATATTAAGAGTTAAACCACACAGCTAAAGAAAAACTGCTTGTTTTTTAACCTTGACTCTCTCTTTGAAGCTTGCCACTGTGCTGTATTTTGTCATGCCTGAGATTTCAATAAAGGCCTGTGAGGATCATTAAGAGGGGCTGCTTCCTTGTCTCTCCCTGCTTGTTTGGTGTTGGCCTCCTGGGGTCCCTCAGTTGAATACAAATAGACTTAGCAGGTGTTACTATTTTGCATCCAGTAGCACAACAGGAGACACCACTCATCCCACTGCAACACCCTAACCTTCCACCTGCCCAAGCCTGGGCCTTCCCCTCACCAGCTGTTCCCTCTCTGCTTCATTAGCTGCCCATATCCACGAGCAAGTTTCACTTTCTTTAAAAACCACTTCTGCACCTTTTCTTCATTCTCTAAACACTAAACCTCCTGAAAAAGTTGTCTCGAGAGCAGCTCCAGCTTCCTCACCCCTACTTGTATCTGATAAGATCTGATGGCACCTGGCTTCCCCCTCACTGCTAGCCTGGCAGTCCTCTCCTGGGTCCAGTGGTCTGTTCCCATGGCCTATTTCCACAAGTCCTCACTTTGCCCTCTGCCCCCTCCTCCACCCAGCCCCAGCCACACCAGCCTTCCTACTGACCCCAAGGCTCTCCCCTTATCTCAGAGACTGCTGTTCTCTCTGCCCAGAATATCTCTCACCCTGAATTAGCCAGGGTTCTCGGAACCAATCAGGTTTGTACACATACAGAAAAAGATTTACTTAGGGAACTGGTTCATGTAATCATGGAGGCTGACAAGTTCAGAATCTGGCAGACTAGAGAACCAGGAAAGCCAGCATCTTACCCTCTCTTCCTTGAGAGGAGTCCATCTTTTTTGTTCTTTCTAGCCAGGTCTTCAACTTACTAGGAGAGGTTCGCCCACACCATGGAGGGCAATCTGCTTTACTCAAAGTTCCCCAATTTAAATGTGAATCTCATCTAGAGAAACATCCAGAATGTTTCCCATGTCATGCATTCTTGGCACTGTGGCCAATAAATTGGCAGATGCCATTAGCCATTATGTACCTAGCTCCACTGCTTGTATAGCTCACCTGGGCTTCCCGGTCTTATGTCAAATATCACCACTTCAAAGGCCCTCATTTACCCCCCCCCCTCATTGAATGCAGACTCCCTGTTCTGGTTTTTGTTGGGGGTTTTTTTTCCCCTTTGGTAGCAAGTTTCAGTGTTTAAAATTAGCATTTTTTTCATTTACCTACTTATTCCCTGTCATCCTTCCACCTTCACCATCAGCTATGTGACATTAAGAATATTCTTCTTGGCTGCCACCACACCTCCCATGCATAAAGGAGCATAGGACACTCACTGGGCCCTGTGTTAGTCTCTGTCAGTTTGGATCATCTGGACAGCCAATGCAAGGTGGGGGTGGAAGACCAAGAGATGGGCTGGGTACCACCTGTGAAAGCCAAAGTGGGCAGGGGAAGGGGCCCAGGACCCTGATGCAGCTTTGAGAGCTGCTGTTCTCCCTGGCCAGAATATCTCTCACCCTGAATTAGTGAATTAGAGGAGGGTAAGGGAGGGGGCTTAGCCTGCTGCACAGTTCTAAGAATGTAGACAGTAGGTGCTTGGTGACTGATGAGCACCTAAAGATTCCCACCCTGCCTGCGGAGTCCCTGTCAGTGGGAAAAGGGTTAACAGCGCTGGTGGAGAAAGCTTGGCTTTGGGCAACCTCTTTTAAATAATGAGCCCCTGGTATTCTCGCTAATGACTTTCTCCTCTCCCAGCTTCAGGTTTTACTCACAGGAGTAATGAATTAATTAGTGAATATGGGTGAGATGCTCTTTGAAGTCATAAAAAGCCCAGAGTACAAATACTAAGAAAAGGGACCCAATGGACTAAATCAGATGCCCTGTGAGAGCTGAACAGCTCGGTGGGGCTAAACCACCAGCTCTCTGGGGACAAGTGCAGACAGAACAAAGAAAAGGAAGAAGAGGCACCTGATGGCCCCATGAACACAGCCAGACACCCAGGCCAGCCTTCAGGGGCTCCCTGCCCCCTCCCGAAGGCCTGGCACACAGTTTATTTGGTCTGCTCACTCCCATGGACTGAATGTGGCTACCTAGGTAGCTGTGGCCACAAGAAAGAGTCCCATGTTATCAGAATCTGCGGGAGTGTTGTGTTGGTTTAACTAATGCTACAAAATCACTACATAACCAGCCACCCCAGGACTCGGGGGTTAACATCCACCATGATGCAGTCCCACAGTCTGCAGGTCCCATGAGAATGGTGGAGGACAGTGGAGCTTGGCTGGTGCAGCTCGGCTCTGCTGCACGTCTCTCCTTCCCCCGTGGGGTCAGCCACTAGCTCACGTGTGTTCTACCTATACCATGGCAAGGGGACAACCCCACACACTCAAGTGCACCCAGTCTGTGCTCATCTAACATACTGTTGCCCAAACCGAGTTACACAAATGAGAAGAGCCCAGAGACAAAAAGCAAGAAAGTGGGCTGACCGCAGTGGAGGGGGCACTGCAAAAATTATGTTTAAAAGAGCTGGATACAACGGGGGTGGGGGAGGTGTCGGTTTAAGACTTGGGGGAATTAATGCAATCAAACATAGAGAAGGAACAGGAAGAGGAGCGGCTCCTTGCCCTGCTGCTTCTCCAAGGCAACCACTGGAGCTGGACAGTGGCCCCCTGAGTAAGGCATGAGCTCTCTGATTCATCAGTCCCAGCCAGGCCTGCGTCCCTCACATCCATCTATCTGTCTAGCTTGGGAGAATCAGAGGCTGAAACCACCATCATAAAATGCACTTAACATTGCAGGTAGCATAACACCCCCTACACCGAGGAATCTGCCACCTAGAAAAAGAAGTATCGCTAATTCAGTTGCCCTGAGAGATAAATAGCTAAATAACCATGTGGCCGTTGCTTAAACAGTCTCAGCCTGGTGAAGCACAAACATGAAACTGTTATTCCTTCTAATTGCTGCCATGTGTTGCCATGATGAACCATCACCTTTTCCAGCCCTTAGTAACATCCTGTAGTTTTTCAGTCACTTTTAAATATTAAAATGCAGCACAGCGCCCTGTTTCCTCAGTCCTCACGTTGCCTCCTCCTCTCACTTCTTGCAGTATCTTGGCCCGAAGACTGCCGGTGGAAGGGGAAAGGCTATGTCCTTCTTCCCCTACTCTGGCTTCTCCAGGGGAGGGATGGAGAGAAGAGGGAATTAGGGGGAAAGACTTTTTATTTACAGGTGTTCTTTAGAAAACCTGTGAGCTCTGAGTGGTGGGCGCCCAGGAGGCCCTGAGGGGGGCTCTCCACTTCTCCATTCCTGATATTAGAGGCTCCCTGGAATAACTTTCAGCTCCTCCACACCCACGCCCACACCTCTCCCTGGCAACTCCCCCACCCACAGCCCTCTGGTCTGGGTACCAGCGACACAATGTGGCAGGTGTCTTTGATCGCCATCTCTCACCCTCTAGGCCACGGTCATGCCAGGGCCACTGTCCTGGGGTCAAGCTCTAGCATCTTGCTTCTGCTGCACCAGGAATCTCTCGCTTTCTGCCTGGGCCTCTCACTTAGTGAGCTGTGTGTTGGAGTCTGCCAGACTGGAAGTGCAAGGGGGTTAACACCTCCAGGACACTACACGACCAGTGAAGATGCAAACACAGTTTTCCATGTCCTTGGTGAACAATTCCAAGATAGCATACCACAGGATCAAGCAAGACCCAGTTGCCCCCAGTTGTAAGCGGCTCAAGAATGCACCACCCTCCCCCCACTCTTCCCTCCTCACTCCTCACCTCACTCTTCCCAGTCCCGCCGGCCCTGGTCTCTGGAACATTCAACAAGTTAATATAAATGAATATTTAGTGTGGTCCTTGGTACATAATGGCTGGTAAGTTTTAAATATTCTAATATTCTGGCATAAAAGTGTTCCTCATTTTACCACAGAATTTTCAAAACATTGCCAGAAAATTTTAAATATATATAGTGTGTGTATGAATGTTATTTATTATACATAGAAGATAGATATAAAATCCATATAGGTGGTGTGTACGTTGTCCACATACTGGTTTGTAGTAACTGCTCCTGTGATGGCCACTAGCCATAGGTATCTTTTGAACATTTGTTGGTGCCATATGGTAAAATGATGTTTGGGGTGTATTGGGCTAAATGAAGTATGTTATCAAAATTAATTTCATCTTTTTTTACTGTATTAATGTAAAATTTTTATGCTAATGTTAACAGACATGTTACACTGTACGTGCAAGTTTTTTTAATTATATATGTAGCTCACATTATTATTGGACAACATTGCTTAACACAGGACCTGAAATAGAGTAAATCCTCAATAAAATCATTCTTTTTTTTCTCAGAGTTATAAAGTAGGAGCTATTACCCATTTTACATATAAAGAAACTCATGCTTAACAGAGAAATTAAATAACCTGAGGGCAGCTACTGTGCCAAGCAGTGGTGACAGAGCTGAGAGTCCCATCCCATCCCTGCATTTCCAGAACGTGTGCCCACTTCACTGTGACTTGTTTGCTTTTTTGAAGATATCAGCTATCTGGTTCTCCTAAGTGACCCACAGCAAAATCCTGAAACCCAAAAGCCCCAACATTTGTCCACGTGGAGAGTGAGGACACTCAGGGTGTTTAACCATGGAAGGTTCCTCAGCTTGGATTGAGGGCTAAGAACACACAGGACAGAGGACCTGGACGGTGGGGACAGCTCCTGGAGGGGTAGGAGGTCAATGAGGGCCAAGGACCAGTGCCAGGAAAGACAGGCACGCTGCGACCTGATCACTGAGTGAGAAGTGTGATGGTCACAGTCGTTCACCCACCTTTTGTTTCCCCCGGCAGCTCCATTCTAATCAATCCCATGTGTCTAAGAGAAAGTGATATGAGCTGCCATTGACAGGCAACCATGAGGTCTGCACCAGCAAGAGCCCCTGCCTTCCGCCTCCTGAGGAGAGACAGCAGAGAGAGCTGGGTGACACCTGAACCCTCAACCCCCCAAACCCAAGAGGATGTGAGGACACCTGGCCAAAGTTTGAAGTCTGATCCTTCCAAGTGGTGGTGGAGAATCAGACCTGAGAGTTCAAACAGGCAGAAGTAGCTCCACAGGCTGAGGTTAGAAGGGACTTGGGGACATGGAGGTCTGGAGTAAGAAGGGGAAAATGGTCTTAGAAGACCTGGTCACGCCCAAATGCTGTCTCTGCCAAGGCCCTCAGCCAGCTCAATCTTAGGTGTCTCCTGCACCACCCATAGTCTTTGAAGACTAACCCTCACATCCCTGCCGTCCCTGTGCCCTGGCATGGACCAGGGGCTCCCAGCCTCCCTTCTGTGGCCCTGAACTGAGGCTCATGGTGCTGGGACAATATGGACCGGTGCTTTGAGACTTGAAAACCACTGGAGCAGACTGCAGTGTGAACTTCAGAGCTGGGAAGGTACAGTGCCAAAGAATAGTGAGGACCCACAAGAAGATCCCTTCAACCAAAAGTTCACATTCAAAGCATCTAAGGGAGGGCCACTGGGATCTCCCAGAACTTGAAGCACGGAGTTCTCTGTAGTAACATAAAGGACTCAATAGCACCACCTTCTGGCAAAAATAAAAAACTATAAGCCACAGAATTTAAAATTAATAGAAGCATTGAGCAATTCAAATCAGAGGGACATTCAGAAATCATTTCCTGGGTCAAGTCCCTCATTTTATAAAAAGGAAAACTGAGAGTGAGGCCCCGAGAGGAGAAGAGACTTGCAAAATTTCAGCACAGAAGCTTGAATCTGAGGGTCCCAACTTGCCACGGAAGATGTTCTCGTGAGGAAACATAAACGGAGCTTAAGGCCCCGTGACCGCTTAGCTGCCTGCCAAGTAGCACACACACAGATCAGCACTGCCCCCACTTCCCGGGGGCGGCTGTTTGATCAGGGTCAGGTCTCAGAACTCCATCTGGGCATACTGGCTCAACAGCCAGTGTTCTCGACACCAACATTGCTCTGCCTCCTGGAGAAATGAGAACGAAGATCTGGAAGATTTCTTTTGTGGCCACCTCACCCCCACCCCCACCCCAGTCCCCCAACAAGAAGGGAAGGAGGCCCGGGGTGCTCCACAGAAAACGAAGATTGGCAGCAGCACAGTCCACACACATTTACCAGTTACAGAGAAAACTCTAACGACATCTCCAGCTGGTGTATGTTTCATGATTTTTCTAAACGCACCACAGAGCTGGACTTTTGGTCTGTTTAGGGTCAAGCAGTGTCTAATCTTTCTGGAGCTCGGCCCAGCACAGAACTCCTCAGGGACCACCTGCACAGACACCCACCTGGTGCTTCACTTAGAAATGAGGCCGGTCCTCTCCCCCACACAGGAGAAATGCTAGATGGGGCTCTCCCCCTAGGACAATTGCTTCCTAAACTGCTGCTGGTACTCAAGCAAAGGACTGTCCCTCAGTAAACAAGTGTCAATGAAGGGATGATGTGATGCCCAGAGAGAGAGCACCCTGGCATCCACTATGTTACCTACAACAGACCCCAGTTGACCTCCCTCGTTCATTTGTCCCAGACTCCTGGCTCCCAAAAAGTCAGTCACCCCTGGATACTTCCTTTGTCACTCTGTACTCACCCCTTCCATGACTTCCACTTCCATCTAAATGCAAAGCTCCCAAACTCTACTCTCTAGACGCATCCTCTCTGGAGAGCTAGATTCAATGTCAGGACCCTTCTGCATCAGTGAAGGGTACAGTCACCCAACTTACTGGACAGCCTCATGTCCAGCCCGGCGGTAAACAAGCTGGACTTCGTCTTGTTCCCATATCAGCTGGTCTAGAGTTAAGTGCTTGTTGGCATCCAATCAACAGCTCAGTAAGGTCCAGATCAGCATCAAGGCTGTTTTCTTGAATTTTTCTCCCGCCAATTGGTTTAAAGTTTCATGAATCTACCATGTACGAGGCAGGAAGAAAGAGTAAAGACATTGCTTTTCATCCATTTCCATTTCACTAGGGAAAATTTGTTTTCCCTACCTTTCAAATTTGTCCTGGAGCAGCTGGTGGGTTCAGGACCCTGTGGTGGAGCCTCCCGCACTGCAGGACACATCCTGCACAATCCAGGTGCTGTTAGCCAGGAAGATGTGGAGCCCTGGTATTGTCTCAGAGGTCAGCATGTCGGCCCTGAAATCTCTAACTCTGGAGACCACACTTTCACCCTTAGCCCATCATCGATGTGTTACACCTTCTGCACTGACAATGCAGACGTTCCTTCAAATCAGTTCTCTCTTTCCTGTCCCCTCTGTCAGGATCTTAGCTCAAGTGTTATCATTCCTCATGTAATAACTTTCACAGTGTTGGAAAGTCCCTTGGTTATCTGGCTTCCACCTTCCTCTCTCTCACGCCTCGTCTTTCCTGAGCTGCTCCTTGCAGGCACCCGCAGCGACCAACGCACACATGCTCACTGTCAGCTTCAGGGCTTCGCAAATGGCTTCTCCCTCCTCCTCGATCACAGCCTTCCCCAATCTGCCAATCCCCAGCCCATCCTGCCCTCAGAAAATCCCCACCCTCTCCCTCCATATTTGTTTCCATCTCAATCTTCATGATGGCCGCGATGACCATTCCTCCAGAAAGACTTCCTTGATTCCTCTTGTATGTGAGGGGTCCTTTTCCTGTGCACTTGCAATGCCCAGATTTATGCAATTTCCATTTCCACCTAAACACTGATGGCCCCAAGCCCCACCCCTCCACCCTCTCCTCTCTGGAGGGCTGGACTTAATGGTCTCATAAGAAACCCGTATCAATTAGGAATTTGTTCACTCACTTTACCAGAAGGCCTAGTGGGCATCCCTGAACTAAGCGAGCAAGGATTTAGTGTGCTCACGTATCAGGTAATCTAGACGGAGATGGATGGATGCTGACATTAGGTCAATGGCTCGATCATTAAGGCTGTTCTCTTGACTCCCTGAGAAAATCCAATACGAATGTTGTCTTCTCTGCCCACTTCTGAATTAACCGAGAAATCAGACCAAAGAGTCAACGTATAGAGAACCAGTGCATCATCTTTTCACTTATAAAAAGCAGATGCTGAGGAATGTGTAGCATAAATTAGATCAAGTGGAGTTCCGAGTCCTGGGGCCCAGAATTAGACTTATCCGTTCAGCTTCACGGAATTGTGGCAGGCCCCAGGCTATCCCACCTCTGCGGGGACAGAACAGGACACATGCCAGGGTGTTTCCCAAAGACTCTCAGAAATGCCGTGTGGAAGGGAATACCTGATGTGGGAAGAAGCATCCGCTCCACACCCTGTTCATAACTTCACCTCTCACTACATTATTCTCAAGCTGTTTCTAAGTCCGTCCCCATCACACTGTGTGTTTTGTGTGACTTGCTCTGCGTCATTTCTGGAAGGATTACACAGACTTGCCCCTCTGCACATCTCATCCTCAACATGGCAATCAGAGTGGTCTTGCTAAAGTTCCATAGCTAATCACGCCCCTCGCTGCTCCCAGCTGTCAGGAGGAAAGGTCTTGCAACCCAGCCTGGCCCAACCCTCCTCACCTGCAGCCTCTCCCGCCCTCACCTGCTGTGTTCCAGCCACACCAGACTCCCCGCCCTTCCCTGGACATCCATGCTGTTCCTGCCTCTTCTTCCAGGCACCTTCTCTCTGGCCCTGAATTAAGCATCCTTTTTATTCTGCCTTCCACATACAATCCTATCAGTCCTTTAAGACTAACCAAAGTTTTTCTTCTCTGGAAAGTGTTCTTCTAACACCTGTCCAGGGTCAGGAGTATATACGAGGGTCTTTGATAATTATCTGGAATTTAATAGGAGCTCAATAAAAGCCTGTAGAATGAAGGGATTATTGATTGAATATGTGAATGAAGGAATAAATGAATAAACTTATTGTCCCACCTAGATTGTATATTTTCTTTCAGGCAGTAACTACGCCTTATAACTTTTGGGGTATTCGTTTGAATCACCAATAATTATCTCTAAAACATAACAAGAGATTTAATAAAAGCTTTCATAATGAAGGCATGGTTGGATGAATATATGAATGAATGAATGAATGAGTGAACTTGTCTACCCAAGTAGACTGTGGATTTCTTACAGGCAGGAGTCATGCCTTACACTCTTTTGTACTTCACCACAAACAAAAATGATAATGACCGCTACTAAATCAGCAGGCTTCTTGTCTCCCTTTCTTCCTCCCAGATGTACAGCACATCCGAGAAAGCTCTCCAGTCTCACAGAGCTGGTGAAAGAAATAAATGATAACATGTCAGAGCAACGTTTTGCAAATATAAAACGTTCTCCAAATGGTTTCACCCCCGGGGGCAGTCCCCGGCTTTGAAGGAAGAAGCTATCTAACCACTTTAGCAAAGACTCGTGTTCTGGAAAACACCCAGGGCAATACCATGTCATCTGCTAAAAGGTTTCAGAGCAAGAAAACATCCTGCCTGAGCAGAAATATGGGCAACTTCAAATTTGCTGGCAATAGTAGAGCCCTCCCTAATGCTCTGTCTCTGGACACAGGGCCCTAGTGCATCTTACTCTCCCTTTTTGTTTGGGACAGGATCTAAGGACATGGTTTCTGAGAGACAATGAGACCTTTTGTGTCTGGGACCAGAGTGCTGATCTCCCTGTGGACCTGGGCCTATCAGGAGGGGACAGTGGTGTCTGTAACAGAAATTGGGGTCTGCCTCAAGGTATAGAGATCAAATTCCAAACAGCTGTATGAGCCTCTCTGAGCCCGGTTTCCCTTTCACTAAGTCTGCAGAGGCCAGGGACTATGCTCTTTCTACCTTTCAAATCAATCCAGTAAGAGCTGTTTCTTTTCTGTGCTTATTGAGCTCTACCTACACTGCCCTTCATGCGTCTCCAGGGCATTCCAGACACATGGAGCTTTAGGACATTTACACTATCTTTTCCTCCCCCCATAAAGCAGCATGGCTCCCCCTTGCCACCTTTCAGCCTGTGCCTCCCTTCCTATTTATAATTTCAATCTCATTCCCACTCTTCAGGGCTCCTTTCCCCAATTTATTTTTCTCCATAACCCTTACTACCTTCTCACATACTATGTCACATGATTACTTATTTAATTATCTCTCTCCCACCTCCTACCCGATTACAATGGAAGGAAACACTCAGGGATGGCAGAGATTTTTATCTCTTTTGTTCACTATTTAGAATACTGCCTAGTGCATAGCAGGAGCTCAAAAGTATCTTTGGAAGGAGCAAATATGCTCCACACGTTTACTGAGCATGTGTCAGGCCCCAGGACACAGGAATGAATGAGATGGGCCTCAGGGTGCTAAGGTACCCAGCAGGAAAGACAAATAAGAACCAAAACATTCATTGATCAATAAAATGGGAGCAGAAATGGAAGACTGATAGGTTCAGGGGCAACTCCTCAGAAGAACAAACTAATTCTCTTGGGAGGAGAGAGGAGACAGAGGTTTCCTGAAGGACTGACTCCTGCTGGGAGCTTAGGGTGATAAATAGCATTTTCTAGGGTTTAGGGACCTGGAAAGACTATTTCAAGGCAGAAGCCGTGTTCTAGAAAACACCAAAGCTAAGACCCTCTTATCTGTTGAAAATGTTCTGTTGAGAGCAGAGATGGGTAGCCCCAAGATTGTTTAGTAAGTATATCTTGAATGGATGGATAAATAAATAATTTAAACAAAAAGAGGTCATCTCAGGCATCTTCTACCCCTTCTTTCTGTGTGTCTTGGTTCTATGGCACATCACAGATTGAACATCCCAAATCCAAAAATTGAAAATCCCAAATGCTCCCAAATCATAAACTTTTTGATACTCAAAGGATACACTGAAACATTTCAGGTTTCGAATTTTCAGATTTGAGATGCTTAATGGTAAATATAATGAAAATATTACAAAATTTGAAAAGAAAAAAATTCTATTTCCGGGACATTTCTAGTCCCAATCATTTTGGATGAGAAATATTCAACCTGTACTAAAACTCCTTCCCAAAACGTTGTTGGGGAGAGAAACACTTTCTCTCTACCCTCTGAGATTCAAAAACTAGGTCTGAAAAATAAACTGACAAAAGATGGATTAACAGGAGAAAAGGTGTATGAATTTGTTACATCCCCACAAAAGCAGTGAGATTTAGTACCTTCCTCCCGAGGGACAGAAGGATGGAGGCAACTTGGAAGAATAAATGATTTTCGGGAAAGATGAATGGGACTTTCAGAGAATAGATGGGAACGATGAGAGTTTGTGACAAGGTAGGTCTGGGTGGGGTGTCCACGTGGAGTCCCCTCTCCAAGTCAATCTTCCCTGGTTGATGAAATTCCCAGGGAGGGGACTGATGGCAATTGAGTTTCTTTAGGACCATCTGTCTTCAGGCAGACAAGGAGCGCCCTGAGATCGTTTCTTCCTGCATTTGCTGTTTTTCAAGTCTCATCAGTTCCAAGTAATCAATATCCCAAAGTGCCATATTTTGGGGTGGCATATCCTAAACTCTTTCAACCCCCCCCAAAAAAAATTTTGGTCATTATAACATTTTTGAGAAAAGCATTCTCACCAGAAGCCTCAGTGAATATGCACATTTTCAGAGGGAGCAGACATCAGACTCATGTTACCAGAACAGATTGTTTTATTAATTACTTTAATTGACCCCTGCAAATAAGTAGGATGCTGAGAGAATAAGAGGCAGTACAGGGAAATTTCAACAGAGATAGCAACAGTATGGAGCAGGGGTCAGCAAAGTGCGGCCCGTGCCTGTTTTGAGCTAAGAATGGTGGTTTGTATATTTTTAAATCCCGGGGGTTGGGGGGGTTGAAAATAAGAATGCTCTTCTGTGACATATAAAAAGTACATACAATACAAATATCCATCTCTGTCAATAAGGTTCTACCAGAGCACAACTCGCTGGCTTGCACATAATTAATGGATACTTTCTTTCCCAAGGGTACAGTTGAGTTATTGCAACACACCACACAGCCTCCAAGGCCAAAGCATTTACCTTCTAGCCTTTTACAGAAAAAGTTTTCAGGAAGAGAGTAGCAGTTCTCAACCCTGTGTGCACATAGGAACCACCCAGGTAGATTTTCAAATATATCAATGCCTGAGCTCACCTCCCAGAGATTCTCAACAGGTTTGAAGCAAGCTCAGATAGCAGAGTTTTTTAAAAGCTGCCCTAAGTAGGTAGCATTCCTGGTCTCAGGTAGACCATGGCCAGTGTTAGCAGAGTCTAAGGCACACGGGAAGAGCCAGTAAGGGGCATGCTAGGCGATTCCAAGTTGCTTTCTTGCCAAAGCCCTTGTCTACATCCCCTCAGTAAGTTTGGAAAGGAGTGTGCAACCCAGCTGGGGGGAGCAACCTCACATCCTGGGAAAGGCCAATTCAGTTTTATAAACTTAGGAGAGTCACAGGCACCAAAGCCTCAGGTTTTGCAACTGAAAACCAAAACGATAACATAGGCTGAGTTGTGGCAGACACTCAGTAAGATCATAGTTGCATTTTACTCCATCACTTGGTTGGCATAAGCCAATTTAGAAATTTAGAAATGCACAACTATTGGGTTCTTTTTGGTAAATAATAGTAGCTCAAAGGTTACTAAAAGTTAGAGATTAAGCTGCTCATGTACTATTCACTACCAGTTGTGCAGAAGCAAAACTCAGACCAAATGATGCTTGAGATGATTGGTTTTGTGTATCAACTTGGCTAGGCTGTGGTACCCAGACATTTGGTCAAAACACCAGTCTGGATAATGGTGGGGAGATACATTTTAGATGAGGTTAACATTGAAATCAGCAGACTTTGAGTAGCGCACAGTATGTTTCAGAATGTGGGTGGGCTTTACCCAAACAGGCGAAGGCCTTAAGAAAAAACAGACTGAGACGCCTTGGGGGAGAATGCCTTTGGGACACAGCTGCACTGTCAACTCTTCCCTGGTATTCGAGCCTGGCATCCTGCCCTGCAGATTTTGATTTGCCAGCTTCCACAATGGTGTTAACTCATTTCTTAAAATAAATCCCTTGGTGGAGTGAGTGAACGAGCTATAGTTAGAATGTTTTTTGTTCTCTCCATCATTCATGCTGAAACCCAACCCAGTACAACAGCATGGGAAACTGTAACCTTCGGGAGTGGATTGACTCATCCCGGTGAATGACATTCGGTGTGCTTTAAAAGGACTTGAGGAAGGGAATTTACTCCTTTATGCCCTTCTGCATGAAGACACAGAAAGAAGGTCCTCCCCAAACATCAGATGCTGGCACCTTGACCTTGTGCTTCCCTGCCCCCAGAACTATGAGAAATAAAATTCTATTCTGTATGAGCAAAGGCATTTTTTTGTAGCAGCACAAACAAAGGTAGATAGATATATTATACACACACACCCAGGCATACACACACACACAGGCAATTGGCTCTGTTTCCCTGGAGAGCCCTGATTAATACAAGCCTATACACACAGTGACTTATTAAGCAAGCATCTATTAGTAAGACAGTAAAAAACAGTTGACACAACTTGTTCCACCAGCTCTCTGTCCATTACGTGAACCATTTTATGTGCCAGAATAATATTCTACAAGATAGAATTATGGTTCCCTTCTAATTAGCAACAGGCAATCAGAATTATCAACCTACCAGTGGACGGACCCTTTAGAGATCAGGCATTGGGCACCAGTCCTAAAGACACAGACTCTAGGGCTTGCTAGATTCTCACACCTGGTCTTGCAAGTGTGGGGATTCTCTCTAAAATATTTAAATCAGACTACATGCTGTAAGTAGCACTAATTTTGCCAATAAGAGTATTTTTCTAACATCTATTATGCTAATTAATAACCCACATCTATCACCAATGAAACTGGTTGCACTAATTAGCAAAGTCAGCAGTACTGATAAAAGAAAAGGGCAACAGAAGAGATTGTCATGGCCATTTCCAGAATATGAGCTTTCTGATTAGATTACTCATCTGAGAAAGCCCCCCTAGTCTCTCCTCCACTGATCTTCCAACATGCTCACCAACCAAGATGACCTCGAGCCTGGTGAAGGGGACCTTTTCCAGGCCCTTGGGTCAGCCTGCAGGTGGACCACACAGCCCCACCCATCATGAAACCTCCAAATGCCCCCATCCCCTTTCCTTCTCCTGTTTACTGGGAAATGCTCTACCTCCCTCTATCTTTAGAATGAGAAGAACCCAAAGTACCACTGGAGTGTGGCAGCTGCAGAGCAATAGAAAAGCAGATTAGATGCTTGCATCTTGTAGCAGGAAAGAAAGAAAAAGAGGCAGGTTGGGCGTGAGCTAAGAAGGAGCTACAGGAGGTTTCAGAAGGTGTAGAATCAAGGAAGGCTTCTCAGAGGAGGTGACTCTGAGCGGGGCTCAAGTGGGGATGTGCAAAGATGGAGGAGGCCATTGTAGGCTGATGAGAGCTGGGCTCAGAAATGCATTTTTGGAGGTAAGTCCTGGCTGGAATCTCCATTCTATAGGTTACCGGCCCCTGCCCTTTGCCTCCTGACTGAGAAGACAAAAGCTCCTCTGGGATCATCATTACAATGCTCAGCTCTCCAGATGCCATGAGCTGCCCACCTGCTAGAGGGATCAGCTGCTGCTTCTCATCCAAGGACTGTCACAGCCTGGATGCCCCCACCCTGGACTCCGGAAGGGGCCCTGAGAGTCTTCTCGGCTGTCTCCACGCCCCAGGGCAGCTGGGTTGGACCTGTGAGGAAATCTCAGGTTATTGGCCCTGAATGGAAGTGTCCAGGCCTTCACTAGCCTCCCCTGGCCTTGGAAATCACCTCCTTCCTCCCTGCCAGCCCACCTGCATCCAACCCCATGCCAGGGCTGGGTTCCCTGATCCTGAGCCCCATTTTAGCAGTTCCTCTAATGTGGCAGTAGAAAGGCCTGCTGGCACCTGAAACTCCAGTTTGGCCTCTCCCCAGACCGGCCATGGAGCTGCTCTCTCCATAGCCACGGACAGAGGTGACACTGGCCGCACAGTGACTCTGACTCAGGGAAACTCAAGTCGGATGAGATTGGAGAAAACATCCCTCCCTCTCCACATCCCACTGCTCAGCAGAAGGGCCGGTCAGTGTCTCCCCACTCTGTGTCCAGACTGCCCTCATCCCAAGCTGGACTGTGTCCCTGCCCCGTCCAAGCCTGGTGGGGCTGCCAGCAGGGGTGGCCTCCCCACTCTGTGCCCTCCAAGCTTCAGTGATGATTAATTCTAGGTGCTAACTTGATGAGACACAGTACCCAGACACTTGATCAAACACCAGTCTGAATGCTGATGTGAAGGTTAACTTTTAGGTGAGATTAACATTTAACTCAGTGTACTTTGAGTAAAGTACATTAACCTTCACAATATGAGTGCAATCAGCAGAAGGCCTTAAGGGAAAACAGATTGAGTTTCCCTCAGGAAAGAGAGTTCTACCTCCAGACTACATCTGGACACAGCTGCAACATCCCTGGGTCTCTAGCCTGCTGGCCTCACCCGCACATTGTGAACTTGCAGCCCTCAAAGCCAAGTGAACCAATTCCTTAAAATATATCCCTCTCTCTCTATGTATACACACACACACGCACACACACACACACACACACACACAGCCTATTGGCTCTATTTCTCTGGAGAATACTGAATAATACTGAATTTTCCAGTCTAGGTTGAGCCACTGCTTTTTCTTCTCATGAGATCAATTGTTGTATTTTACATAGTTCGAAGGTAGAAGACAAAGAAAAAAGGGTAAGAAAATGGGAGAAAGGCAAGGATTTTTTAAAGGGCCAAGGAAAAAGAAGTGGCTGGCTGCCAAGAAAGGCCCCACATCCTCCAGGAAGCAGATGGAAAGAAAGTCAGCCATGGAAGATGTGTATCGGAGGGGACAGTTGGGTGAGTAAGAGGCTGGAGGGAGCAAGGGCAGGCGGAGGGACTTCAGACCATGATGCAGGGCTGACCTCTGTGAAGAGCAAGAGAGACAAAAGAAGGAAAATCAGGTAGAACGAGGCTCAAACTGCAGTTTGAGGTCTTAGGCAGACCAGGGGTCTCCAGCACAAAGATGGTGGAAACATCCAGCCCTGGAAGCCCTACTGTGCTCGGCCCTGGCTGCTGCTCCAACTCAGCAGTGGGTTTGAAGAGCCTTCAGCTGTCAGCCTACAGCATCCTCACAGAAGCTTCTCTCCTACAGAGACATTCACGCAAGACAGCCACCAGGCTCCCTCACACCCCCTCAGGGTTCCTCCCCACGGATAGATGATGGGGGAGGGACACCAAATCCACCCTTTGATGTTCTTTATTATGAGTGTGAAGACTTACATGACTAAATACTATTAATTTACTTTCAGAGAAGGCATCTGTAACAAAATGATCGCCCTGTAAGGTTAGCTGTATCTGATGTTATCATCGTAGTGGGCAGACGCTGCAGTCACCCCAGAACCTCCTTGGAGAGCTTCCCCTCCATCTTTCTCAGCCATGGCGTTCAGTGCCACTATTCTCACCCCTGAATTTCAGGAGGGCAGGTCACCTGGGTGTGGCCAACCAAGGTGCTTCAGTCTCAGGTTAAATGATGGGCTGAGAGATGAGCTTGGGGCCTCAGCCAGGTAAATCAAAGCCCTGTCAGCAAAACACCCAGGAAACAGCTGTTGGCTGGTATTTGCAATCACAGGTTGTGAAGACAATGCACGTCTGCAGACCTCTGCACCACCACGTGCAGAGGGTCCACCTGGGCATGAGGCCAGGAGAAGGCAGCAGAGCTGGGAGACACAGACACCGAAGCCTGGGCTAAAGACTTTTTTAAAAGAAGAGAAATCGAGTGGATTAAAGATGGCGGCTGAGTAACAGCTTCCCTATAACTGGGCTTGGCGAATCTGGAAAGACAAGACTCCAGACATCTCTGGCTGGTGGGATCTGCCTATGATCATCCCTTTGAGGATACAGGGAGCCAGCAAGGGACTTCTGGACCCCAGGAGGAAGACAAAAACAGTGGAAAACTGGCAAGTGGCTGCATGTGTTAGATCAACCTAATCACACCGGCAACCGTGACTACAAGCAGCAGTGAGACTGCAAACCGGAAAGGCCTTACCTGTGAACTTTTTTGGTGTTCTTGGACTAGGTGCTCAGTTGAGCTGCATTGGGGAGAGCTTGAGCAAAAGTGTGCAGAACTTTGGGCATTGTCTGGGGCCCCAAAAGGAGCCACTGAGCTGGGCTAAGTGAAAGCCATTGTGTGGAAAAACTGCTCCGGCAAGCTTTGC
>CAUYPK010040551.1:0-20801 GCA_963574355.1 Loris lydekkerianus | reverse complement strand
GGGGGGTTTCCGGGGACTTGGGCGAACGCATGCCCCCTTGTCCGCGCGGCCCCGATGCCCCTCCCATAAGGGCCTCCGGCCCTGCCCGGGCGGGATGTATTAGGCGGAAAAAGGCGACCGACGAACAGGGGCGGGGGGGGGGGGCTGTCTAGTGGTCAACATTGGTAATAAAGCTCTGAAAAAAAAAAAAAGCTGGAGAGCCAGTCAGTCACTTGATTTCACCACAGCAACCCTGGAAACTGGAGTGTGGAGTAAGACTTCACCACTCTGAGATAAATTATCTTCAGCCTATTCTTTGAAGTGAGGAAAGAATAAAGCCATTTTCAGGCAATGACTCAAAAAAAATTTATTATCTCGTGTTTTCAATCTTATTTATTTATTTATTTGTTTTTGGAAACAGAGTCTCACTCTGTGACCCTGGGTAGAGTGCCATGGTGACCCTGGGTAGAGTGCCATAGCTCACAGCAACCTCAAACTCAAACTCCTCAAACTCCTGGGCTTTACTAGAGACAGGGGCCTCACTGTTGCTTAGGCTGATCTCAAACTCCTGAATTCAAGCAATCCGGCACCCATGGCCTCCCAGAGTGCTAGGATTACAGGTGTGAGCCACCACACCCAGCCTTGTTTTCAATCTCAATAGGCTACTAGAGGGGGTGTTACAACAAGAAGAAATAAATTAAGAAAGAAGAATATCTGAATGTAGAGAAAATACAGGAATTGCCACAGGAGAGAGGAAGGGGATTTTTACTTTGATGATGTGAGGAAATCTTCTGCTCCCAAAAACATCTAATGAAGGAGAGATCTCTCCACCAAAGGCAGATGGCCAGCTTTGCTTCCAATGTTACGATCCAAAGTGTTTTTGTGTGTTTTCATCTCAGATGTTTCCAAGAGGTAGGAAACATTGAAGTCACTGTTGGAAAAAGACCCGGGTACATCAAGTGCATTTCTGATGGCAGAGAATCTTCAGGTGGCTCACAAATTCAAAGGCAACTAGTGAGGAAGCAAAGGTTGCAATAACATGTATCACACAGGGAACAGGGCACCTGGGGCAAATATATCCCTTATCTATTTAGGTTATGAACTAACATCGCTTAGCTGGCTAGAAGAGCTCATTAGTACCACAAAGTTCTGGAAAGAGTCACCATGCTAAATATTCAAAGGAAAAATGCAGACAGACAAATATCCACTGCTATATAATGAATGTTTGTATCCCTTCAAAATTCATATGTTGAAACCTAATCCCCAATGTGAGGGTATTAGGAGATGGGACCTTTCGGAGGTGTTTAGGGCATGAGAATGGAGCCCTCACAAACCAGATTAGTGCCCTTATAAAAGAGACTCCAGAGAGCTCATTTGTCCCTTCCACATGCAAGGGCACAACAAGAAGGTGCCATCTGGCTCAGTGCCCGTAGCTCAGTGGTTACAGTCCTGGCCACATACACCCAGGCTGGCAGGTTAGAACCCAGCCTGGGCCAGCTAAACAACAATGACAACTACAACAAAAAATATCCGGATGTGGTGGCAGGCAATTGTAGTCCCAGTTACTTGGGAGGCTGAGGCAAGAGAATCACTTGAGCCCAGGATTTTGAGGTTGCTGTGAGCCATGACTCCATGGCACTCTACCAAGGGGGCCATAATAAGACTCTGTCTCAAAAAAAAAAAGAAGGTGTCATCTATGAGTGAGGAAGTAGGCACTCACCAGACACCAAATGTGCCAGTGTCTTGACCTTGGACTCCCCGGCCTCTAGAACTGTGAAATAAATTTGTGTTCTTTATGAGTCACCCAGTCTATGGGATTTTGTTATTAAACCCTGAATGTCCTCTTAAATCCACCACTAGAAATTTCTCACTAACGGCATTTCCTCACATAGCCCAGTCTACTATATGCATCATAAAAATCTCCAGTAAGCCTTGATGACTGTAAGTTGGAAACCGCAATTGCTAAAAATTCAACAAGGTAAGAGTCTAGTTTAAGAATTTCTAATTTGAAGATGAGTTGTAAAGTTTCCATTTCCTGCTTTTCTTGGAAGTCAACCCAAAGCAAATAGCAGAATGAGCAGCAGAAATGTAAACTCTTCCTTAAAAAAAAAAAAATAATAATACAGGAGATTGCTGACACCTCTAGTCACAAAACTAGAGAGGAAGCTGGAAGGGATAGGGAAGGCACTGGAAATCAGAGGAGTATGGGGGAAACAGGATGACCACAGCTACAAAGGTCAGGAAGAGAGGATTAAGTATATAAAGCACTCCTTTTAAGGAAAGGGCACACCCCGGGTTGTAAAATCTATAATATTTTGTTTGTAACTGAAAAAAATATTGTGTATAGACAATAGCAGGTTCCCTGGACCTGAATTATTTGTTAATTATTTATTTTTAAATTTCTACTTAAGCCTAAAGATTCAATTTATTAAACTTTTAACACACATATTTATTTTTTATTTCAGAATATTACAGGGCTGCACACATTTTGATCATGTAATTTTCATTTGTGCATTTGAAGTCAATGTTATCAGTTAGCCCTTTATCCAGAATATGTACATTGCACCCATGCGGTGTGAATTCACCCTGCCCCTCCTCCTCCCTCCTCCCTTTGGATTTCTGTTCACGTAAGTGGTGATAGACTGGGTTTGATTTAGTATCAAGTACATGTGTTGTTTTTCCTTTCTTGTGGTACTTCACTTAGAAGAATGGCCTCCAGTTCCATCCAGGTTATTACAAAAGATACCAGATTGCCATTTTTCATGGCTGAGTAGTACTCCAAGGTATGCATACACCACATTTTATTGATCTGCTTACGTATTTATGGGCAATTGGGTTGTTTCCATATCTTTGCAATTGTGAATTGACCTGCTATAAACATTTGACTGCAAATATCTTTTTGATAAAATGTCTTTTTTCTTTGGAGTAAACTGGATCTTGTTTTAGTATGAAAAGTGGAGAAGGCAAACTTGCCTCATACAGACAAAACATAGTTTCAGTAACAGCCTATGTGGTAGGGAGAGAAGAGAGAGGAAGAAGAAGTGAAAAGCTCTGTATATGATTTTTTTCATTATCGGGAAAAATTAAGAGCTGTAAAACTTATACTTAAAACTCAGAATTCAAAGAATATTTCTGCTTATCTAAAACATAGGCCTTACCCCCACCTCCATGTGAACCTCCTATAAATATTCAATGCAGGAAAAATTCACGTCAGTCAAAAATGACATCACCAAAAGGAACTGCAGAAGATCCACACAATGACCCTGTAAGACAGTGGTTCTCAACCTTCCTAATGCCACCACCCTTTAATACAGTTCCTCATGTTGTGGTGACCCCAACCATAAAATTATCTTCATTGCTACTTCATTACTGTAATTTTGTTACTGTTACGAATTGTAATGTAAATATCTGATATGCAGGATGTATTTAGGCAACCTCTGTGAAAGGGTCGTTCAACCCCCAAAGGGTTGAGAACCGCTGCTATAAGAATAAATGAGAAAAAGATGAAAACAAATAGGATACAAAAGACATTTATAAAGAGAAAACAGTTGGCTTGGATAACTTGAAAATTGTTAAAATTTTGTCATAAATTTTAAGACTTAATGGAGAAGATACGCACACACGTATATATTTGCATGCGTGTGTATTTAAATAGTGAAATACAAGAGATTAGGGAAGAACTAACAAAATCATAGAAAGAAATGAATTATGAGCTAGCTTAGAAAGAAGTGAACAAAAATAAAACATCACAAAGAAAAAGGTAAGCATGGGAGCAGCGCAAGGAAAACACTAACTGCAAAAACTCAGTATGGACACAGGGGAAAATGAGAAAACAGAGCCAAATAGTTAAGAAGGAATACCAAGAAAATAATAGATGGGAAAGACATTAACACACATACATTAAAAGCCTATGTAAATGAGTATTTACAATCTCTATTTTTAAGTACAGAGCAGAATAAAAATTAAAGAAATAATTTAGAAACACTTCCCCAAAATAAAAGAAAATTTGATTAAAAAGTTGAAAAAGCACACGGTGACCCAAGAAAAGTAACACAGAGACATACTAGGATAAATCTTCTGAACTTCAAAGACAAAAGAATCCTTTGGGGAGCTATGCAAAAATATTAAGTTATCTACAAACAAAAAGAATAAAGCTGACCTCAGATTTCCCCAGAGCAAATTACAAGCTAGACAACAGCGCAACAATGCTTGTAAAATCCCCAGGAAAAGACGTCATTACCAAATAATGTTTGACTCGTTCAATACGTCATTCAAATATACTGGCAAGAAATGTGCATTTTGAATTTCTGATAAGCTCAAATGTTCTTATACAAAATAATAGATCATGAACTTCAGTCACTTAAGAGATAAATGAAAAACACAACAACATTAGCAATTGAGATTGACTCTACTGTAGGAGAAAGATTAAAGCAAATGCAGAGATCATAGTACAGAGCAGAATGCAAATGTTGTAATCCCAACTGTATAGAAATTACATATCTAAGAAATTTTAGAAAAAAATTGGTAGACTAAGTGGGTATTAATGTATATTGAATTTACTTATCTTTTACAGCAAGAGGTCAAACATATATACATTCAAAACTGATAAATCAAATAAATATAATGGAAATTTATTAAGTAATACAAAGATAAATACTAAGAAAAATAGCAACTCAAAATGATTGGAGGGGTGAGAGGGAAGAAAATGGAAATACACTAATTTTTTACCGGTATAGAGTTAGTAGATCTGTCTAAACAGAAGATTAAAGGGTTTAGCACTATTTACGGTTATAGCCATAATCTTTAAATAAATAACAAATATTTGCCAAACAATTAGAATAAACACACATTCAAAAAAATTCCAAAACTCATTTCATGGTAGATATTACAACATAAAAACATAACATAAAATAATATGATAAAATTAAACCAAACTTAGTGATGGCCAGTGGTGTTCTGTTAAATACCTAACAATAGGCCTCAGAGGATGGGGAACAAAACAAAACTTCTTGACTTGCACTTTGCTGATGTCCGTGGTGTACGTACTCCCATGGCTAATTTCAAGCTATGACTCTGGCATTGCTATTTGTGGATCTGAAGAGAAATGTTCCCCTGCAATTCTTGTGAGCCAGAAGGAGCTGGCTCCAGCACGCCACCGCTAAGAGCAATAAATGAAAATTAACAAAAGAGATGATTAGAAAGCAAAGCTAATTTAGGATTGAATACAGGAGACCCTCTTAAAACAATGTGTTTGAAAACTTTGAAAGTAAATGGTGGAAAAATATATACATACCAGGCAAATGGAGGGGAAGTGGGGAGAGACATCACTCTCTTACATCAAGTAAGATGAATTTAAGGAAAATAGTAACAAATGAGCTGTCTCAAGGAGTGTACTTTATGGTGATAAAGCACTCAAATAACAATTAAAAATAATAATTATGAATATCGGTACACCAAGAAAAATAACATCAATACTCATGAGCAACTCTGATAAATGCAGAAGTCAAATATGACTTGAGTATTGCAAATTTAATGTAGTATTATTTCCTTTTCTTAAAATGTGTATACATTTTTTTGGCACCCTCTATATCAGTAAAAAGAGACTTTATTACTCTTGCCCAAGAAATTCCAAGTGAACAAAAATAAATAAATAAATAAGTATATTGAATACCTAAATAGCACAATAACATGTAATAACATGTTGATATATTTTATTTTCCTGGGGGGAAAAACTCATCTTCTTTCTAAGAGACCATGGAAATAAGCAGTCTTGAAATCTAATCACATATTAGTATTAATTCCTTTTTTGGAAAATAGAGAAATATTATTCAAACAATATTCTGTAATCATAAATAATAAAAACTAGAAATTTATAATACATTTTTAAAACAAAATTCTCTTAGCACTTAAAGATTTTAACTTCACAATTCTTAAATAATTTTTGTGTCATGTGAGAATTCAAACCTGAAATTGCAGACTATATCCAAGTAAAAATGATCATATGTCGTATCAGAATCTATGGGCTATATGATACACCAGCGCTCATAGGAAATTGTGTAGCTTAAATTCTTACATTAATGAACAACAAAAAAAATAAAATAAAATAATTGAAGTAAGCATTCAACTTTAGAAGTTGCAAAAAGAATAATAAAATAAATATTAAGAAAATAAGGGGAAAGGATTAATAAAGAAAAAGGTGGATACAGTAAGAATTCACAATCAGAAAAAAAGTCATAATATTTTTTAAAATTCCAAAATGTGGTTTTGCTTAGCAGAATAGGAAACAATAAAAATAAGTCTTTTTAAATCTAATTTTCAACAGAAAAATGAAATTATATAAAATAAGATATAATCAAGGAAATAATTACAGACAGAGATGAACTTGTGAGAACCACAAGAGGCTACTTCAGTAAACTCTGTGTAACTAAGTTTTAAGACCTGAATAAAACATAAGACATTATAACAAAATTACTTTTCCTAAAATATAACTTACCAAAATTGGTCTAAATAGATTGTTTTAAACAAGTCTAAGTACCATAGACATACTGAAAACTTTTCAGTATCTTCCCAAAATTACTGTGTCAAGTTTTACATGTGACCCTTTCTGAACCTAAATAAAGCAGGTAATCCCAATGCTATTTGGAGTGTTGTAGAGCACAGAGAAAGTTTCCATTTTGGAACTACTTCTCCAAGAAATGACTCCTTAGAGAAAAAAACCTATAGAACAACCTTGCTTAGGAATATAGACAGAAAATTCTAAAGAAAATTAACAAACAAAGCAGCATATTAAAAAGCTAATATGCTGTAACTGAGTATGGGCTTATTCTAAGAATAAAAGACTGGTTTGGTGTCAGAAAATCTGTTAATATAAATTACCACTTTAGATACATATTATTTTAATTATTATTATTATTTTCTTAAGCATTAAAGAGTCATTAGACAAAATTTAAAAATAGTCATTAGATAAAAATTTTAAAATTTTTATCTTTCAAAAGATAAAAACTTTTGAACTGTAAACAGTACATATATCACTAGTTTGATAAAAATATCTTTGCCTCAATCCCCAAATCAGTATTTATGCTAAATGAGGATAGATTAGACACATCTTCATAAAAGGTGAGAATAAGATGAAAATGTGTATGGTACAAATCACTGATACAGGCAATAACCTCATTAAATCTCCAGGCGATAATGCTGAGTAAAAAACAATCACAGAAGGTTACACACTGTGTTTCCCTTTATGTTACAATCTTGAAATGACAACATTATAGAAATGGAGAACACGTTAATACTTTTCATGGGGTAAGGAGGGTTGGAGACAGGTGGGAAGTGAGTGTGGCTATTAAAGAATAGCAGAGAATAACATTCCTCTGTGGATGGAAATGTTCTGATTGTATCCATGCCAATATCCTGGTTGTGATATTGTTGGATAGTTTTGCAAGATGTTTCTTTTGGGAGAAACTGGGTAAATGACACAGGGGATCTCTGCACTTTCTTTCAACTGCCTGTAAATCTACAATTATCTCAAAATAAAAGCTTAATTTTTAAAAAGCTGATGGACAGGCTTTTTTGCCGTCAAAATTACTAACAGTGAATACAATGAGAAGTTAACATTTGACACATATTATTTCATGAAATAATGTGATTGTCGAAATCATATTCCACTGTCGTCATTTCAGTGTCACCTGCAGTTGGGTACTAATGTACAGCAATAGGCTTTTGGCCACTGGTTATGTTATTCCCCCAACGACCCTAAGTCACTAAGACTTAAAAGCATCACAGCAACGAATCTAACCAATGAACAATGAATATTATCAAATCTTTGTCAATAAAAATAAGAGGAATCCCTTGAATGATATTTTTAAATTTCACATTAACAACGATTAAGAGTTTCAACATTTTATCCTGCACCAGAAGAGTCTTCAATAAAAAGTCTTCATATATATATCTATATCTATATATATATATATATATATACATATACATTAAAAAAACTATTTTGTTCACTACTAGAAATGATTGTGGAATGCTTTGTTTCAACCAATTAAAAAGTAAAAAATATAAATGTGAAATTAACATATTTTCAGATACATTTGAAAAGTTGAAATCCTCCTTAAATTGTAAAAAAATGATTAATCTCCTTAAAAATGAATGAATTGTAAAATTAATCAACAAATTTATACTATGTCAACCTCATTTCTCAAGACCTTTCAAAATTTCCATTTTTGCATCAGTTAAATAAGGATGACTTAGGGGCGGGTTAGAAATATGATTTTATTTTAATGCAGTTTTAAAAGTTGTGATGATTAAATTTAAGAATCTATGTGATTAATCCATACACGATGATTTGGAAGAACAGAAGTCGGTATTTATGGGATAATATAGGTAGGCTAGACACCTATTCTACCATTGTATGGTTTAATTGGGAAAGGTTTTACATCTGTGCACAAAAATCCCTCGTGGATTTTCACATCCACCTACTTGGAAAGAAGATATGCTTCTTACAATATATTGCATTTCCATCTGATATTTGTTTGAAATAGTTTCAATATGCTATGGTAGTTACTGCAAGTGTAAGAAAAGGTAAACTGCTAATATGTAACAGAGGGAATCTGACATTCCTCCATCTTAGTTACAGTTAAAACCAGTAAATTAATAGATACTTGCATTAGCAGGAATCTGATTTTGTTAGGTTATTTTTAAATAAAGTGACTCTTTTTTAAAAATTTAGTTGCATTAAAAAAAAAAAATCTGTGTTGTGGGAATGACATATTGACTCCAGGCAGGGAAATAGAACTGCGAGCGAGGAAGACGTGGGCTGAAGGTGGTCCTGGTCTCAGAGGGCCAGGCCGAGGCTGGACAGATAAGAGGGCGCCGCCTGGAGACCTGGGCGATTCCTCCCACCCGCGGGAACCTAAGCGGTGGGCTCTCCGCCGCCCCCGGGGAGGTCCTTTACTCGTTTGTCCAGCAAATGAGTATTTAGTCACACTCGGTGCTAAGCGCCGCTGCCAGGGTCGGACAATGCGCTATGGCGATACAGAGGACGAGGGAAGAAGCGGGAACCCCCAAGAAGACTCGGTCGCCTCACACTTTGGAGTCCCACCAGCTGCAGGACTGGAGGGGCGTGGCCCGGCGCGCGTCGGGGGCGGGGCCTGTCTCCGTGGCAACCAGGCCCAGCTGTCAGTTAACTGCTGCCAGCAGAGCGCGCTGGAGAACCAGGGATCAATGACACAGGGATGCTGAGATCCCTGAGACAAGGTGGCCGCAGCTAGGTTAGGCCGGGGGCAGTGGCCAGCCCCCTGCTGCCCTCTGTGACGCCGCCGGGGGCGTCCGGGGCGACAGGGCTGACTCCGGTCGGTTGCGCTCCAAATCCGGGGAAGCCGAGCCGCCCTTCTGCCCTTCTCCGCCGGCGTCCGGGTCTCCTACAGGGGAAGGGAGCGTCCCCCGCAGTGAGGACGCGGGAGAGAGCTGCCGCTGGGCGTGGGTAGGGAAAGGTCCCTCCTCTCTCCGGGCCTGGGCGGCGTCCGCCACAGCGAGAGGGGACTGGGCTTGAAGGTCAGAAAGTGGAAACGAGGACGCAGCTCAAGCAAACTCGCCCGGAAGTAGCTTCTAGAGGCCACTCTTGGTCACCACTTGTTGGAAAAGGAGAAATGCAGGAGCCTTGAAGGAATTCACGCTCAGGTCTGCAAGTCACCTCTTCAGATGCCAATCTGTTGCCCAAATAGGGGCCACAGAATTACTCATGATACACGACACCGTGTTTCAAGCGGCAAAACCAGGTGTCTCAACTACTTCATCTGCTCCCTGTCTCTTTCCGGGGGTTCTCACAGGTTCAGCACTTTTTCTTCCTCGGTGAATTTTGGAGAGCGGAAATAAGATTTTCCAGTCTCCTTTAAGGCCTCCCTTCTTCATAAATAACCCCGGGGGTCTCTCCACTCCCTTGCCTTTTACACATCTGGACTGTTTGGGAGACTTAATCCCCACCAGAACCAGCTTCGTGGGGGACCCACCTGTGCAGGGCTCACAAGGGCCCTGGGCTTATTTTAATGCTCTGCTGTGGCAGTCTTGAAGTTCTTAATTTTTGAACAAGAGGCCTCACAGTTCATTTTGCCCTGAACCTGGCCCCAACTCTCATCTTTTCTAGAAGGCTTTCTTTGCTGATATTCAATTACATTAAAATGTAGTTAAAAGGGTTCTTCCCTAAGCCCATGGGTGGTTGCTAAGACATCAGAAGAGATCAGGGAGGCGTGATTGTATTAACTAGCCAAGAGTTGCTGGGATCACAAGACCTTTGTGATTCAGTAGCCACTCTCCACCTTTCTTACATTTAGAGCCTTTGAAGAATGTGAGGGTTGGGGAAATGCCACCTCTTTGAGGGCAACAGTGTTTGGCTCCTTGCCTAAAGATAGAAGCAAGTGACAAAGCAGCTGATCACTGATGACTGGAGTGTTTTGAGATGGGGCTTTCACAAGCACCCTGCACAAAGCCCTGGAAGTGGATGTGCTGGGAAGAGAGGCCCTGTCTGCTGTGATGTGAGGAGAGCAAAAGACGTTGCTTAGAGAAGGAACCTGAGAGGTCCTAAAGCTGGGCCGCCCAATGCCAAAGCCATCAACCACACATGGCTGTTGGGCACTTGAACTGTGGCCAATCTGGAATAAGATGTGCTATGAATGTAAAGGGCACACCTGATGTTAAAGTCCCATTTTTAATTTAAGATATTAATATTTACATTAATTCCATGTTAAATAAATTTTTAGATATAGCAGGTTAAAATAATACATTCAAATTAATTTTATCTGTCTCTTTTTACTTTTTAATGTGACTGCTAGAAAATTTTAAATTATATAAGTGACACATATTTCTTTTGGGAAGCACTATTAAAAAGGCTTTGGCGTCCTGGAAATGACTTACTTAAAATGTTCTGTAAAACTGTCATTTCCTCCAAAAAACTCACATTGCCTCTTACCTCCCCCAAAATACCGCTACCTACCCTTACTTTATTTCACCCATATCAAACAACTTTACTACCCCAGCATACGTCAAATTAAAGGTATTGGCTGTTCATGAACTGCACCCTAATCACAGGGGCTCTGGGACCACAGGATAGTCACTTTTACAGGAAAGAAAGGCTCGAACATTTGTCATCTGGTGCACTAGAAACAATTTGGTTGCCAACACCTAGTCTGTTGCTTTGGCTGTTTGTCCAGTTTTCAAGATGTGAACTAAAATGAAACTGCAGAGAAGGAAAGAAAGGTATAACCACCGAGGGTGGCCACCTCACCAAATTTCACTCTAAGTTATTATATTGTTACAAATTGTAGTATTATGGCATCCTTGGCCTGACTTTTTTGTCAGTCACACCGTTTTAAAAAGGAATTAGCTTTATTGAAAAAATGGCCACATGCTTTAGCCTGAAGTATACATAGGGACAGAAAATTATCAGAAAATCTAAGCTCTCACTTGAACAGTCTTCTTTAGCTATTGAATATAGAATGGGTGGACACCAATATCTTGAATGGCTCTTAAACACATGTGATGGGAGAAGTTAGCTCTAAATCAATGTGTGTTGGATGCTTGCCCTAATCTAGAGCCTCTAGTTCCCTGGAAAGTATCCCTAAAGGTGTGTGGTTAAGAACACTGAGATCTGGGGTGTGAAGTTCTCAATACAAACCTATTTTTAGTATATTGGCTTAAAAATGTAATATGAAAGGAAACTGTAGCGACCAGGAAATTCCCTGTCATTCTCCCAACTTCTAGGGTGGTTTCCCTGGTGTAGCTACAGTTTGCTTTGATGTTGTCCATGTTTTCTTGGACATTTCTTGAGTGATTCAATCTTAGTTTATATCTTCCTATAGAAAGATCTGATTTGGGAGCTCCCTCACCCAGGAGCAAACTCTGCCTGTGCGCCGTTTGTCGTCTCCATCATGAGGCTCAAACCCAAAGTTCTCCCGCACTGCTTTGCTTCATGAGCCACGCTATTTGACCAGAGCCCAGAATCTGGATCTGTTCCCTCAAGACATCCTCAGGGCACTGGAATGAGGCTCCACCTCATCAGTGTGAGAACAACAACCAACACAGGGACATGTAATTTCTTAAGAAATTAAGAAAGCTTAAAGCAGAAAAGCCTTGGGAAGATGAGTTGTGAGAGAGTCTCTACGGCCAACTGAAATAGCTGCCTTTCTAAGGCCTCCCTCAGCCGATTTGCAAAGGCCAAACTTGCGTGCAGGAGCACCTCCCTTGAGCAGATGGGATCGAGGTACATGTGGCATGGAATGGGAAATATTTGGGAGTTCTTGGAAGCATCACAGAAGTGGGAAAAAGTGTCTTGGAAGAAATAACCTGGAATCCTGGACTTCCTGCAATCTCCAAGAGCAGGAAGCTCAAGCAAGAGTTGGAGCTCAAGCATTCCTCCTGGCACCGAGGAAGGCCTGTAGGTGCTGCAAGGAGGACTGGCTCAGGCTTGTCCCCATCTCCAGCTTTTGGCAGTAAAGGCATCTGGGCCTGTCATTTTCTTTGTTTAAAGGTTTTTGACTATAAATTCAACATGTTTGATAGACAATGAACCTATTTAGGTTCTGTATTTAAGTAAGTTTTGGTAGTTTCTGTTTTGTAAGGAATTTCTCCATAAGAAATTCCTAGGCATAGAGTTGTTTGTTATATTTTCCTATCCTTTTAATGTCCCTTTTCTTTCCAGACATTGATAATTTGTGTCTTCACTCTTTTTTTTTATCAGTCAGGTTGGAGCATTCTGAGCACCATTGACATTTGGGGATGGATAATTCCTTGCATGGGCCTTGTAGGCTATTTAGTAGTAACCCTGGCCTCTCTACCCACTGGATACCAGTAGCACTGCACGCTGATCCCTACCTCCACACCCATTCAATAACTAGCAATGTCTCCAGATGTTGCCAAATGTCTCCCAAGAGACAACATTGCCCTGGTTGTAAACCACTGCTTTGGACTACATAATCTCTGTTACCATGTTTACTATTTGAGCCTTTTCATTTGGTGTATATAGTTTGCATGTCTGCTGAAGTTCCTTATCTGTTCATTCATGTTATTGTTACCCTAAAATCTTAAATATATATGATTAATATAATCATATTTAATCAAAGTTATCTTAAACCCTTTTCTCATAGTTCTAACACTCTGAGTCTTCTTCTATTGATTACTTCCCCTCTTGACAAAGAGTTGGTTTTTTCTTTCTTTTTTATGTATCTCATAATGTTTTTATCAAATCCTAGGCATCATGTATAGAACAGTAGGGATTAAAGTAATCTATGCTTCAGAATAAGCATGCTTCTTCTGTTAGGGCAGTGATATGGGGCATTGAATCAGTCTACTAGTGGTTAAGCTGGGTTTGGGTTTTATTGTTCAACCTTCAGTTTCCCCTAACATTGCCTTCTGCTCAGGATAGAGTGCTGAAGGGATTCTCAATGTCCCTGTTTCACTCTCAGCTTCCTGCCTTCCCAGCGAGCCTGACCACAAAGGGGCCTCCATGCCTTTGCCTTCCCCCTCCTTGTTCCCTGGTGCCTGCTATCTTGGTAGTGGGAGCCAGAAGACTCTTGGTCTTAGGCAAGGAGGGATTTGTGAAGGACTTTTGCCTTTTCCACAGAGGGGGCTTTCTCTCCAGAGCCCTCCACCACCAAGGGAAGTTCTCTCTAGTTTTCTGTCTCATCCCAGCTCTTTCTAATCAGTGCCCAGTAGAAATCATGGAGACGGGACTCACGGTGGAAGAAAACTCCCTTTGTGTCCAAAGCTCTCAGATGTTTTATACTCTCAGGCCAGTTCCTACTTAACCTTAGCAATTTCTCAACAACTTTAGCTGAATTCTTATCAGCTTATATGGTACTTGTCTCTTCTTCAGTACTCACACCTTATTGCCCCTTGGTGGGGAAGTCTTTCCTTGGATTTGAGGCCACTTGGTTGGTCTATGACCCTAGCTCGGGTGACTGACTGAGGAGTTTCCCAGGACATGGGACTTTCGGTTCTAAAACTGAGAAAGTCCAGATGATCACCTAACCTTAGCTCTCTGATAGGTTCAAGAAAAAAACTTCTTGTGGTTTTTCTGGTTGTTAGAGTAGGAGAGATGCTCTTTCTAGGTTTCTACATCCTAGGCAGAAGCCAAATTACTGAAATATTTATGCATGTTGAATATGGGCAAAAGTGGTTCTTGAGATAGTGAGAAACCATACGGGGGAACATCTGTTTCTACTAAAGCAGGAGAGTACTTGTGAAATCTTCCCTAAAATAGATGAGCTTGGTCTCTGCCATGCTGTTGTCTGTCAGCAACAGATTATCCAATTCCTTAAACAAATTCTAGCTGAAGAGGTGGATCCACACTTATCCCTTCTACAACTGTAGTCAGCATTCAGCCAGCACAACAACTGTGCTTTACTCCCAGATGGCGAGCATCTCCTATAAATTACTGAGCAAAATGTTTTTTCTTAATTTATTTTTTTTATTTCTGAATTTCTGAGTATGACAGAGGTACACACATTTTTGTTACATAGTTTGTTCTGTAAAAGTTGTAAATGTGCCCTTCACCCAGAGTGTGCGCATTACTCCCACTGGGTGGGAATTAACCCGACCCTTCCTCCCTTGCTCCCACCTCCTTGATTCTTGTTGCATCTTACTTCCCTACGTGCGCATGAGTGTTGATTAACTAGTTCCACTTTAGTGTTAAGTATTTATTTTTTCATTCTTAGAAGAATGGTCTCTAGATCCATCCACATTGTTACAAAAGATACTAGATGATTGAGTAGCACTCCATGGTATAGAAATACCACATTTTATTAATCCACTCATGTATTGTTGGGCATTTGGGTTGCTTCTGCATCCTTGCAATTGTGAATTATTTGTATTCTCTCTTGTGGAGAAGGAAGAAAGCTGAGGGCAGCAATAAGCTTTCAACATGAAAGCTTTCAATGTCTACCACCTCTGGGTGAATAAGAATGTGTGTTCACACACATGTATAATCTTGCCATCAACTGTCTGGGGCCAATTTGATTTATTCTGCCATGGGTGGCACACCTAGAATTGTGGGTTTTGTATTTCAGATATTATAGAAACCAGGAGCACCTGTAGTCCCTACAGCCAACACTAATAGCAATGAATAGGCATTCACTGCCAACAGAGCCTGAAGGCAGTGCTCTGTTATTGGGTGTGGTAACAATGGCTCTAATGTGCTCAGTCATTTCTTTGACTATCCTTGAAAAAATATAGCCTCCTGATGTGCTTATAGGCTGTATATGTGATATGTTTTATTAAATAGTTGATGCAGTTGATTAGTATGGTAGAACAACACAAATCATAAAGCTAGGAACATTCATAATTTCAACAGGCCTATATAGCTATAGATAAAATAACAGCTAAGACTTGTATGTTTATTATGTGCCAAGCATTGTCCTTAAAGTTTTACATGTATTAACACATTAAATCCTCATTCATAACAATCCTATGATGTTAGCTGTTGTTATCCACATATTAGGGAGTAGAAAAATGAGGAACAAAAAGGTTAAATAAAGTGTTTAAGCAAGTGGCAGCAGTGAGACTTCAGTCTATGCAGTGTGTTTCCAAGTTCTTTCAACCACTGTGACAGTGGTGAAAGACGCACAAGAGATTTCAACATGCACGATGGTATAGAGAGAGTGAGAATCGTGTATGTGGAAAAAGCCTGTCAAGTACCATTTTGATTCAGGTCTTGTACCAACTAAGGATGTACAGAAAACTAAAAGAGGATATACTAAGAAAGAGGATTCAGAAAAAAGTACAGTGATACCTCGCAGTCACTCTAAGTCAACAGAAAGCATGAATTACACAGATAGGCGGAGCCTTTGCATGGAAATGTCATGTGATACAGATGACCCAATAATAGTGGAGACACTTAAAAAAACTTGCAGGAAGAACTCTGCCTATGTATATAAAATACTTTGGGACTTTTCATCTCAAAACTAAAGATTACTCAGAAGCCGCTTTCTGTACAGAAGAAAATTTAGGCTGAAAATTTTTTATCAGCACCATTTATGATAAAGTAATTGAAGTTGAAACTGATGGATGGCATGTGTAAAGAACTTTGGTTTGAAGGTGGCAGCATGAATGCAATCAACTCATGTGATGAAAAGCATATTCATGAATGACTAGAATGTCCCCTCAAACCTCCAAACCAGTTTGTGTAATCCCAAGGACATGTAGGAGAGACAGGACAGCCAATGAATATATTCATAACTTTTGTGATGTCTGTTGACAGGGACTGTGTTGAAAGAGGAGGATACTTTGAGGGTTGGCTTAAAAAACCCAACTAGTAATTACAATAAAGTATAACTGTATATGATGAGGTGAAATCTTTTAGCCTAACTTAAAGACAATCACCAACATCTTCTGTGTACCTACTGGATGGTCTAGGTGAGTTTAGGTAGCTCCCATTAAGTGGTACTTAATTATATATGAGCCTGATATGCTCACTGAGGCAAAAAAAAGGTATAGTAGTGATCTGACAGTAAGAAAAAATAACCAGATTGTGTTAAAACATATAATAATGCAGAAGTTCTATAGGTTGGTTTCTTAAGGCTAAGTTTGTAGTCCAAAAAGTATAGAGGGTTGATAATTCAGTACAATTTGTAGACTTTAACCAAAGGATACCGATGCTATCACTTATTATTTTCACATAACTCCTCACTTAAAAATTAAAATGTTGCTTTCAAATCAAATATGATAAATCTAAATTTATTATAAATTCCCATTTCTTACTATAAAATACCCCTCTACTAAAAGATGTGGAGAACCAGGACCACATAAAGCCCAGTTTAGCCACTTCCTGGTAAACATACCTTACGGAACTCTGTGTGTTTGAGGAGTTGTCTGAGATGTAGGTATTTCCCTTATTTAGTAGCACATGCTCTTCTTCCCTTCCCAGCTGGAGTATAATCTAAAGCATGTGGTTTTAGATCACATTTATCATGACTACCATCTCTGCAGAATTACTTTCATGTAGTGCTCATATAGAGTAGCTGTATCACATGCCTCTGAGGTTGCCCAATCTGAACTGTGGATGCTACATAGCAAATTTTGTTCCTAAGCCAAATATGAATTTTTGGGAACCATTTAGTGGGTCCTATGGTGTAGTTAGTCCCAAATAGCAGCTCCCACTGTGTTCCTCAGCCAGCCATCGGTGAGAACATGGCCCTCATTCCAGTTAGTAGAAGAATGAGGAGTAGGCCTCTACTTTTTGTCCAAACCAGGGTCTAGTATTGAATACTAAAGATAGCTGTTACAATATGGGACTATAAACTTAGCCTTTGCGTAGGCTATTCAGGTTCCGAAATTTGCCCCATTTTTCACTTGGTACCATGATTTCCCATGGTAGCAATTATCTGGAATGGAGTAGTGTGTATCCCCCATACTGGAGATCTGTCTTAGACTGTATCTGCAACCCCTAGACCAATTAGATAACTCAGCATATAGCCAAACATACTCCTCAGTATTTTATTCAAAAAATCCAACTCCTATAGGGTTATCTGAATCACCTGAGATGTCTAGGCCAATGAGTGTAATCATTTCTTCAGGGCAGACCTGCCTTCATAACCTTACTTTCCTACTGGAATGAGGACTACTAATTTACAGGCTGTCAGCTTGTTTCCACTGGTATTGTAGTCAGTTCTTTCAGGATTTATCTTCACTATCTTCAATATGGATTGTAGGTGTCTTTTTGAGTTTCTGTCAAAGAGTTTGCAGGCAGAGTGAGCTCTAGCTAAGAGCTATGTTATTGTCTTTGAACTTCCCAGCAGGGCCCGATTAGAGCTCCTAGCCAAAGTGTCTCCCAAGGTAAGCACTCTACTCACCCTGTTCATTAGAAACTAATTCATACCTAGAATTAATTGTACAATAAGCTTCTTTGTCCTACTGCACTTGTTTGTCTCACACAATAATTTTTTCTTTGAAAAGACTTTCAAATGAGGGTTAACTTTAAGAACTCTACCCTGTGCAACCAGGGCTCTCAAGGGAGAGCATTTTGGGCTCACTGGGTTTGTTGTCAACCCAGTCCATTTCTTCCCCTGTATTCTATAAAGTTTGTTTCTGAAGGGGGTTGGAATTAAATAGTCACTGGTAGAAATTGATACAGAAGGAATTCATATGCAAAAAGCAGAATAGGATCAGCTAGATACTTTCTATGCTAGCTAAATTCAACATGGGATGAACTGTGATAAGCAGGTACAGGTTCTTTGCTGTTAGTGTCTGAGAAGAGGAGAGGGTAGGGCAGAGGGTGCTGTACCCTCCCATCTTTATCACTCATTCAGCACTTCCAGGACTGTCTGTTATTAACTCTGCTAACCTGTAGACTCCTGCAGGGATACATAGACATATAATGCGACAAATGAGATGAGGGCTATGAAAGAAAAAAGGCTAGAATTACTGAACAAGAGGAAAGACCTACCTGACATTACGCATTCAGTGTGCATGTGGAACTCAGTCTAAGCTGAGACCTGTAGGAGGGGCCAAGAGTCAAGTAAGTGAAGGTTGTCATGGGGGAAACAATATTTGTTTTTTATTTCAGATTAATATGAGGGTACAAATGATTAAGTTACATTGCTTTTATTTGTTAAGCAAAGTTCAAGTTGTAGTAGAGCCCTTCATCTGGGGGGCTGTGCTGTATACCCTTACATTGTGCCCATTAGGTGAAAACACACCGATCTCCCTTCTTTCTCCTCTTTTCCTCCTCCTCCCTCCCCTGACTTGAATTTAATTATGTTTTTTTCCTTTGTGGGTGTATAGTTGTTTGTCTATTGGTTTCATTTTAGTACTGAGTACATTGGATACTAGCTTTTCCATTCTTGGGATCCTTTACTAAGAAGAATGTGCTTCAACTCAATCCAGATTAATACAGAAGATGTGAAGTCTTTATGGCTGAATAGTATTCCACGGGATACATATACCACAGTTTATTAATCCATTCCACACCTTGGCGATTGTGAATTGAGCTGTGATAAACATTCTAGTGCAAAAGTGCTTATGGTACAATGATTTTTTTTTCTGGGTAGATACCTAGTAATGAAATTGCAGGATCATATGGAAGGTCTACTTTTAGCTTTTTGAGGATTCCCCACATTTCTTTCCAAATAGGCTGTATTAGTTTGCAATCCCAGCAGTGTAAAAGTGTTTCCTTCTCTCACATCCACTCCAGCATCTGTAGCTTTGGGACTTTGTGATGTGGGCTATTCTCACTGGGGTTAGGTGACATCTCAGGGTGGTCTTGATTTGCATTTCTCTGATGATTAAGGAGGATAGCAACAAGTATTTAAGGAAGAATAAACAGCATGTGTGAAGGCCCTGAGCTACAATGAGCCATATGGACTTAAGAAAGTGAAAGGATGCGGACTAGAGCATAGAAAGTAAAGAGAAAGCAAAGACAGTACATGTGAGTTTTCAGAGGCAAGTACATACTAAATTACATGAGACTTTGTAACAATCATAAGATCGTGTCTTTTTCTCCCAAGCAATCAGAAGTCATCGAAGTGGCTTAAACTGAAAAATACATTAAAGATTTTAATTTCACATGGCTATGGTAAGGAAAATGGATTGAAAAGAGAGACAAGATTCTTTCTAATTCTTTCTAGTATTAGAAAGAACAAAAGGCTGTTGATAAGGTGCAACTATCACAGTGATCAGTAAAGGGTCAGTCACAGATTTTGTCATTTATATTGCTGCTCTATTTAAATGGAACATTAGCCAGAATCAATGGTAGGCTGTGGCCCAGATTTTGCCGCATTGGCCGACTGTGACAGGTAGCAGTCTCTGCTTTTAAATGTCTGCCTGTCTTCACTCTTCTCTCTATATGAGAGCTTACCCATGGAGAAGCTCTTGGACAGTGGTCTCGTATGAGAGTTATGAGCTGAGAGTTATGAGGTAATCTTTTTGCTCTTCCCAAAGTATTGAAGCCACAGTTGTGAAAAGGATTAAAGAAATAATAAGTGATTATTCTGTGCCAGCTAACTGACAGATGGAGTGAGAAAAGATGGAATCCCTGCCCTCATGGAACTCACTAAACTTGGAGCAGATATTAAATCTTGCAAATGTATAATTACAAACTGTGAAATGACTACGTCTACTTGCCTTGTCAGGCACTAAGAGGCAATCTTAAGGAAATATTCTTTATAGATTCCAGACCCAGCACTGCCTTGTATAATTCTGTGTAGGAGGTAGATAGCTGGACCTCTCAATGAGGTGCCCCGTGTCAATCCTGGGGTAGCAGGGAAATGGTCACAGATGGACAATTCCTGGGGTTTCTTCAAATCCACAGATGAAAAGAACCTGGAGGTCTGGGCAGGTTCAAGAGTCAACAGATGGGAGGGATTAAACTCTTTGAATATGTTTACTTCCCCTATGTCAGGGGTGGCGAACAAGTTCAACTATGCGCTCGGAGATCGCTCCTCAGAGGTCCCTCCTCAGAAGCAGCATAACAAAATCCAAACTTGGCAAAGAGCCACAGTATATAAAATAATGATAAGAGGCAAAGAGCCGAAATTCATTTTGGCCGGGAGCCGCATGCGGCTCTAGCCGCATGTTCGCCACCCCTGAATTAGAGTATCAGCTTTCCTATGAAAGCTATAACCCAATTATAGCCCAAGAATATGGGGAAAGGGGAGACGGAGTAGAGGGAGGGGGGAGGATGGGTAGAGGGAGGGTAATTGGTGGGACCACACCTACGGTGCATCTTACAAGGGTACATGTGAAATTTACTAAGTGTAGAATATAAATGTCTTAACACAGGAGATTGGATTAAAGATGGTGGCCGAGTAACAACTTCCCTGCAACTGGGCATGGCG